>CM069157.1:0-102500 GCA_035221665.1 Okamejei kenojei
GCAGCTTCTCGGATGCGAACATACCAGTCGTCATAAGCATCAAATCCAGGCTGCTAAGAAAGAACGAAAGAATCTGCATGTCTTGTTTTACCCTCGATCTGGCCAACGCCTGTGATCACTTCCTCATTCGCAACTGTGGACTGCTTTTGAATTCTTTCAGGTGCCTGCAATAATAATAAATCAGGTAAAAAACCTACTTCCAGGATCTGCAATTTTGTCTCACAACATCAGACTTACCACAGCGTGGCAACTCACTGAAGTGGGCATCATGGCAGGGGCACATCTCCCATTGACCTCACTATGACAATGAGCACATTATCAAAGCATCAAAATGGTTTTGTGGAGGAAAACGTCTACTTGTGGTCCGTGATTGCCACCGTTATGTGCCTATATGACGAAATAACAACACTAAAAACAACTATCCCCCTGCACCAAGAGACTTGTGGAAAAACCATCAACATTACAGGCAAGGATAAGATTAAACCCAGCAAGTACAAGCAGACTTCATTGTCAAAGGTCATGTCAAGGATCAAAGAGTTCATATTGACGGAATAACTGTTCCAACTGTATCCAGAAATGCCATGAAGAATTTTGGCTGGTGGTATATGCAAAGCCAAGACACTGAGCAGTTTGAACAACTGAAAAAGGAAGACTCAATCATGCCATAGCTTCGCATCAACAAACCTTGCAACCAGGCTAACTCAGGCTTGTGGTGGCTTCCAATTTGGCATACTACCAGAATCATGTGGCAATAAACTATGTAATGAAATCCCCATCAAACAAAGTGGAAAAGTGGAAAGAATGATCAGCACACATGTGAAACAGTGGCTTGGACTTCCATGATGCTTAATGCTGTCGCACAGTACGGAGTGGCAAATAGGAATTACCCATTACAGGACTTGTGAAGAGTTCAAAGCACTAAAGAAAGTTGGTCATGACCCACTACTGAATCTGGAGATACTGAGATTTCGAACAGCGCCCCCATGAGCTGGCAACAGTGAGAAGTGGGGCCCCCAACTGAAGTCCTCAGAGTGCTATAAGTCCTGCTCTTCCAATTCCGGATTGATGTTTTAGGTTCAGGACCAACACGGCGGCGGGCTCGGCTCATCCCAAAAGCTCCTCAATAGGCACAAGGCAACAACAGTGCAAAGATGCAGCTCGGGTGGAGAGGTGATAAGACAGGAGAGGCAGAGCGACATGCCAAGGGCCTTCCAAATGCCAAGCAGGCCAATGGACTAACTGGGAGACCTGGGAAAAGAGGAAACCTCATCTGGCGTGACCTCTGCAAATGGAAGGCTCCTCGGTCTAAGTTTTGTCATCAGAGCCACTTATGATGTTTCTACCATCACCGCAGAAACCTGATCAGTGTTTCAGAGACGACCCGCTTGCTCCCATTGCCAAGCACCTGTCATCACTAAAGGCACATTTACAGGATGCTCTATGAGACTCGGCCAAAGGCGTTACACTAGGCGGGATAACCAAGTTCTCAAACAGCTGGCATCAATCCTTGAACAGAGCGAATCATTTTGTACCCAGTTCAACACCACATTTGTACCAGCAGGCAACCTTCCAGAGCACCAGAATAACATCAAAGGAAATGCAAGCATTCTGCAGCCTGCCTCGGGATTGAAAATGGAAGGGGAACTTAGAAAAAAGCTTCGTGTTTCCCTTCCCCCAGACCTGATGGCTACAACACTCCGGCCTCAGACATGGTCCTGTGGGTCCACAACAGCTAAAGTTGGCGTACTTGTGGAATTGACAGTTCCATGGAAGATGGAGTTGAAGAAGCTTATGAAGGAAAAAGACCAGTTACTCTGAACTGGCAACTGAAGCTTCCCAGAAATGGCTGGACGACCAGATTTCCCTGTCGAAAAGTGGGATGCAGGGGATTTGTTGCTACATCTATGACCAGCTATTAAATAAAATGGGGAGAGGGGTCGCTCCCCCAAACAAGCAATCAAATACTTATCAATATTCCTGCAGAAAAAAGCAGCAATTGGAATTTGTAACAAAGGAGAGACATCAATTGGGCTGCAAGACTTTAAGACAGGAGGGTATGGAATGAGGGGGTGTAACTGGATGGCCAGGTAACACTAATGAACCCTCTGGAGATGCTGTGGGCTTCTCAAAGAAAACGCCAAAGATGGAGGGTGCCCCACCTGAGACCCCGATGACGTACCTACCCTACCTTTCATTCACACCACACCATCACTGCAAATAGCAAGAGTGCTTTGTGACGTATTAATCATGATTGAAACACAAGTCCCATTAGCTCTTCAGTGTCATCACACACTTAACTAACCAACCCCTCAACATTCACACACAAGTCATTTATATAATCATAAACAGCAGAAGTCCCAGCAGCAGATCCCTGCAGAATTCCACCAGTCCACAACCTCCAGCCTAATATTACCTCTTCCACCCAACCATCTGCCTTCATCTGTAAGCCCATTTCAAATCCATACCAAACAAGTCTTTGCTTCTTAATCTGGCAGCTGCCCCGACATCCTTCTATATCCATGTAGAACATCATTCCACCACTCCGACCCTCTCAATCACCTTCATCACATCCTCAGAAACTCAAACAAGATAATAAGACATGAACAGCCCGTGTACAAAGCAATCTGGCTATCCCTAATTAGCCCATTTCTACACATGGGAGAAATTCCTATCTTGAAGAATCTTCTTCAATACTTCCGTACCACTGATGTGACACTCCACGGTCAGGATGAAGAGTACAAATAACAGCAGGAGATACAATCCGCATGTAAGAAAGGCCTGTTACAGGGAATTTCAATATGCTGGTAGACTGGGAAAATCAGGCTGTACTGAATTCCCAAGAGAGGAATTTGTAGTGTGCCAACGAGGATGGCTTCTTAGAGCGGCATGTGTGTTGAGCCTACCAGGTAACAGGCAATTCTGGATTGGTGTTGTGCAAGAACTGATTTGATTATGGAGCTTAAGGTAAAGGAACCCCTAGGAATTTATATCATGATATGATAAAATTCACCTGCAGATTGAGAAGAAGATAAATCTGATTGACGGCATTACTGTAGTCAAGGTAAACTACAAGAGGCATAAGTAAGGGGGTGCTAATTGTTGAGTTACAAAGCGATCCAAGCAAGAATGATTGTGAACAGCAATGTGGCTGAAGTTTCTGAAATAATTTGGAAGTTGCAGGACTCTTTCAACCCAAAAAGGAAGAAAGATTCTGAGGGAATGAATGAGGGCGACTGTGCAGACTAAAGGGGGGCTGTCCCCACTTGGGCAACCTAATCCACATGGCAGTAAAATACAACTCCTGCGTTGCAAGCAGGCCTTAACTTTCTGCAGCCTAAGGCAGAAGGGCAAGAACAAGGGTAAGAGGAAGCACAAGAAGAGGTCTCAGTGGGTGGAAGCCCCTCTTGCAAAAAAGATTCAGGCTTGGACATCATGAGAGGCTGATAAATTCTGCATGAGATGATGTGTCGGCTTTTAAAAACATCACAAGAATACCCCCCTGACCTGTTAATGACAAACATGGTCCTCTCTGCTGAAAAAAAAGATACCTATATGAGAAAGCGACAGAACCAAGCCTGTGCCTACCATCACCCTCGCTCTGGCCAATGGATTCTTGGGGTGGAGCAGCTCAGCAGTCACTCAAGCTTGAGTGTGGCAGCTCACTCACTCACGGCTGGTGGGCGAGCAGTTGACTCACAGCTATTCCTTGAAATTCCATTTAAAGCAGGGTGTAAGGCCACCAAATTCAAATGTAGTTTCCTACCATTTCAAGCAGGGTGTAAGGCCACCAAATTCAAGTGCAGTTTCCGACCACTTCAAGCAGGGTGCATGGCCACCAAATTCAAGTGCAGTTTCATACCACTTCAAGCAGGGTGCAGGGCCATCAAACCCAAGTGCAGTTTCATACCACTTCAAGCAGAGTGCAAGTCCACCAAATACTAGTGCTGTTTAATGCCATTTCAAGCAGGGTGCAAGGCCACCAATTCAAGTACATTTCATACCACTTCAAGCAGGGTGCATGAAATCATGAATAAGAAAACAAGAACTGGTCAAGATCTTACTTTTAGTAATATAGATACGAAGATAAGGTGATGGACTGTCCCAGTACACCAGATGACTGGAAGAGAGTGGCGAATGGCTTTGACAAAAGATGGAACTTTAAGCAGACATGTGGGGCAGGGGATGGCGAGTACGTTGCATTCATTGTCCACCCAAGGGAGGGTCAAAATACTTCAATTACAAGACGATTCATTCCTTCGTACTGTTAGCTGTGGTGGATTCAAACTACAACCTCCTGTATGTGGATGTGGGCACACCTGGCAAAGACCTCCCTTGGGCAGGCATTGGAAGAAGGAACAGCAGGCATGCCTGATCCAGAACCTCTGCCAGGAGAAGACAACCTTAGAAACATAGAAAATGGGTGCAGGAGGAGGCCATTCGGCCTTTCGAGCCTGCACCGCCATTCAATATGATCATGGCTGATCATCCAACTCAGTATCCTGTACCTGCCTTCTCTCCAAACCCCCCGATCGCTTTAGCCACAAGGGCCACATCTAACTCCCTCTTAAATATAGCCAATGAACTGGCCTCAACTACATTCTGTGGCAGAGAGAATCCACAGATTCACCTCTCTCTGTGCTGAAGACATGCACTACACAATGGTTGGTGATGATGGCTTTGCAACTCAGGCCCTGGATGAGGAAGCCATACCCACACAGCATTTGACAAGGGAGCAGAGATCTTTCAATACGGGCTGTCCAGGGCTAGGAGGGTTGTTGAGAACGCATTTGGCAACCTCTCCAGCAGATTTTGATGCTTGCCTGACTACTATGGAGCAGGAGCCCAAGAATGTGAGATACTTGTTGTACGCAGCATGTGTCCTCCACAACCTGATCCGTATCAGAGGTGCAGCAGCATCAGCATCACATCAGCACAGCCATGTAGGAGGGTGACTTGGTGGACAACCGTACAGGAAACCATAACACCAGGTGTATGGAGGACTGGGAACACACTACACCTATGGTGTCACTGCAGCGATTGCCAGGTAACCCAGGAGAAAAGTGCCAAAGAGCAGAGAGACCATCTCTTACTACAACTAAATACTTGGGCAGTGTAGCCATGGCAGAACAAAGTTATTTGAGGAACAACAGCGAACATCACACAGCACAAAATGAGGTCTACCATTCAGAGGAGAGCCCACTGCGACAAGAAAAAATATTTTTCAGGACAATTAAAATCCTGCAGATTTTGTTTAATTCCAGGCAAAGTGATCTTATTGAATTTATCTTAATATTTTAAATTCAAAATGTGTTAAATTCAGTGTACTTGTTTCAGTGACAATTTAACAAAGATGTATAAACACTTTGTTTTACAGTCAGTGTGCTGTTTTTTTTATTTCAGATTTATTGAGAGGTACAATAAAATATTCCTTTAAAATGCGAGCGTTGTGTCTGTTTTTCATGCAAATAAAAATAATTGTGAGAAGTTAAAATGGGAATACACCTCCTTCCTGTTTGGACATATCAAAATAATGATTACACTCCTTCCTTGACTTGTAACAAAATGGTGAAACAGGACTTTAATGCAAAATTTTAATAACCTTAACAATGTAGAACTTCAAACAAAAACCAAAGTGCAAACAACAACCTTTAACAAACATACACATGACATCTACATCAAAGAGAACATCAATTATGCCCCAGGTCCATGCTGTAACCCCCTCATGCTACAGATGCCGGTGTGTCTCTGTAGGAGAAGACTGTAATCAACATAATCTGAACAATAAAGATAACAGTGATCCAGCAGATGGAGGTCTGGGTATCTTATTGACTGTCTCCGAAAACAAAAGGATAAATGTAATTGAAAAACACAGACCCTCAACAGCTGCAAAACTAAACTGGTGCAATGTTTTGCCTTTTTGCAGTCTATCATGGACGCGATGTTTGAAACATAAATATTACGAATGGAAGGAGGGTTAATTTAATAATCTTATAAGGGTGTGAATGACAAATAATTAAAGTCCAAATCTAAGCTCACAATTTTCTTTTTTAAAATTGTATACCTGTCCACCTGCAGATGTGGCTGGCCCCCATTCAAATGTCCGGTAGATGTGGCCTCGATGACTGCTTTTGAAAACACAGAATCATATATTAGTGGAACTCAAATGAAGTTAAAAAATTTCACTGAGGAGATTCTGTGACAAAGACTGCAATCATCAAAGTGTTTATATAATACCTGCTCAGAGTAACATGGCCAGGTTAATCTACAATTGGAGAGGGAAAGGGTAGATCGGGGGTCACAGTGGGCAGTTGAATAAAGGGGACTAGGGGCCATGAGGGAGGAGCTGTCCAAAGGCGACTAAAGATACACTTGCAGGGATGAGAGTGGAACAAAAAGGGCAGGTGATTTCTAGGAATAATACAGAAGGTTGCAGGAATCAGTTCATTCCTAGGAGGAAGAAAGATTCAAGGGGAAAAAAAAAAGGGGCCACCATGGCTGACAAGGGACGTCAGGGACTGTATAAAAATTAAAGAGAAGAAGTACAACGTAGCAAAGATGAGTGGAAAGCAAGAGGATTGGGTAATGTTTAAACAACAGAAGATAACCACAAAGACAATACGGGGAGAAAAGATGAAGTACGAAGGTAAGCTAGCCAAGAATATAAAGCAGGATAGTAAAAGCATCTTTAGGTATGTGAAGAGGAAAAAATAAGTTAAGACCAAAGTTGGACCCTTGAATACTGAAAAAGGTGAATTTATTATGGGGAACAAGGAAATGGCAGATGAGTTGAACAAGTACTTTGGATCTGTCTTCACTAAGGAGGACACAAACAAACTTCCTGATGTAGTAGTGGCCAGAGGATCTGGGTGACGGAGGAACTGAAGGAAATCTCTACATTAGGCAGGAAATGGTTGTTTAGGATAGACTGATGGGACTGAAGGCTGATAAATCCCCAGAGCCTGATGGTCTGCATCCCCAGGGTACTTAAGGAAGGTGGCTCTAGAAATTGTGGATGCATTGGTGATAATTTTTCCAATGTTCTATAGATTCAGGATAAGTTCCTGTGGATTGGAGAGTAACTAATTTTATCCCAGTTTTTTTAGAAAAGGGCAGGAGATAGAAAAACAGGGAATTATAGACCAGTTAGCCTGACATCGGTGGTGGGAAGATGCTGGAGTCAATTATAAAAGATGAAATAGTCGCACATTAGGATAGCAGTTGATCGGTCCCGAGTCAGGTTCAAGTTCAAGTGAGTTTATTGTCATGTGCCCCTGATAGACAATGACATTCTTACTTTGCTTGAGCATACATAACAATTAGAAGGCATTTACTACAAAACAATCAGCGTGTCCATACCATATATAAATATATACACATGAATAAATAAACGAATAAAGTGCAAAGAACAGATAATGGGTTATTAGTTATCAGAGTTTTGTCCGAGCCAGGTTTAATAGCCTGATGGCTGTGGGGAAGTAGCTATTCCTGAACCTGGTCGTTGCAGTCATCGGGCTCCTGTACCTTCTACCTGAAGGTAGCAGGGAGATGAGTGTGTGGCCAGGATGGTGTGGGTCTTTGATGATACTTGTAAATGAAAACTTTACAAGCTCTTAAGTGTACAACATCTTTTAATGATAGCACTGGGTATTACATACACCTTCAAGCACCGGCTACATTTTCCTACTGAGGGGAAGGCGTTATGATTGATGTTAACTGGGCGGGGTTAATGGAAGTGAGGTAACTATATTATTGGTTGCATATAAACCATCTACATCCTTCCCCTTAGAAATCAAAAAAACAGATTGTTGTCACGACAACCGAATTAAACAGCAGAATTAAACGAAATCGCCGTAGCGAACAGCGGCTTACTGAACCTGCCCGAGCGCGTACTGATGTCAGCCCGCCCCCTCCGCCCCCGAAAGAGCAGAATAAGCAGGAGGACGCAAGGGCAGCCGGGGGGAACCAGGGAAGGGCATTGGGGTGGGAGAAACAGGAGAGGAGAACCGCGATCGCAACAGGGGACCCGCGCAGAGGGAACCCAGGCGCCCGCGACGGGACCGAGCATGCACGGGAACACCAGCTGGGCGGCAGCCGGCTGCTGATAGTATAGTGGAGGGGCATAGGGCCCAGGGGGCTGCGGCTGTGGCTCATAACCGCAACAGGTGTTGTCGGCTTCTTCGGTAGAGAACCCCTCACAGTCGACCAGATACGAACGAGGTGAGTCGCCACCCCAACCACGGTGGCCAGACGGTATTGCCCTCTGGCGGTCTGCAAACGAACAACCTGTCCGGGCAACAGAATCAGTGGTCTGCAGACCGATCGGGAACGCCGCTGGGCTGTCATGTTTCTCTTGAATTCGCCTCTGCACGGTGCGGGCTCCAGCACGAGGTTTCAGCTGGCGCTGGGCAATCGGGACGGTGGATCTGGTAGTTCTGGACATCAGACGCTGAGCAGGGAACCCCATGGCCGGATCCCTGGAAACATTCCTGAGGTTCAGGAGATCCAAATACAAATCAGAATTGGATAGTCGCGCCTGTTCCATCAGAAGCTTGGCGCTGCGGACGGCCCGTTCTGCTAGGCCGTTGCTCTGTGGGTACTCTGGGCTGCTGGTGAAATGCACGAAGTTCCACTTGTCTTTCTTAATCGTGGCAACCATGGTGGAGACCCAATCGGTGGGCTCGCTAACTGCTACTAGCGCCCCCTTTTCGACCATCTCGTTGAGCATCAGGAGATAAACAGGAGACGCAAGTATCTTCCCACTTCTGACACCATGTAAATGAAAACTTTACAAGCTCTTAAGTGTACAACATCTTTTAATGATAGCACTGGGTATTACATACACCTTCAAGCACCGGCTACATTTTCCTACTGAGGGGAAGGCGTTATGATTGATGTTAACTGGGCGGGGTTAATGGGAGTGAGGTAACTATATTATTGGTTGCATATAAACCATCTACAATACTGCCAGCCTTTTTGAGGCAGCAACTGTGGTAAATCCCCTCGATGGTAGGGAGGTCAGAGCCGATGATGGACTGGGCAGTGCTTACTACTTTTTGTAGTCTTTTCCATCTCCAGGGCGCTCAAGTTGCTGAACCAAGCCACGATGCAACCGTCAGCAAGCTCTCTACTGTGCACCTGTAGAAGTTAGAGAGAGTCCTCCTTGACTCTTATAATCTTCTCAGGAAAAAAAAAAAAAAAAAAAAACAGAAAAAAAAAAAGAGAAAAAAAAGAAAAAAAATAGAAAAAAAAAAAAAAAAAAAGTAGAGGCGCTGGTGTGCTTTCTTGAGAATTGGGCAGCATGATTTACGAAGGCAAAAATCAATGCTTGACTGATCTTCTGCAATTTTCTGAGGATGTAACTAGGAAAAGGGAGAACCAGTGGATGTAGTGTACCTGGACTTTCAGAAAGCATTTGATAAGGTCCCACATATGAGATTAGTGGGCAAAATTAGGGCACATGGTATTGGGGGTGTAGATGCTGACACGGATAGAAAATTGGTTGGCAGACAGAAACAAAGAGTAGGGATTAACGGTCCCATTCAGAATGGCAGGCAGTGACAATGGGGTACTGCAAGGCTCGTGCTGGGACCGCAGCTATTTACAATATACATCAATGATTTTGGATGAAGGGATTCAAAGTAACATACAAATTTGCAGATGACACAAAGCTGGGTGGCAGTGTTAACTGTGAGGAGGATGCTATGAAATGCAGGGTGACTTGGACAGGTTGGGGAGTGGGCAGATGCAGGCAGATGAAGTTGAATGCGGATAAATGTGAGGTTATCCACTTTGGTATCAAAACAGGAAGGCAGATTATTATCTAAATGGCGTCAAGTTGGGAAAAGGGTAAGTACACGGGACTGGGGGGGTCCTTGTTCTTTTCATTCTATGAAAGTAAGCATGCAGTACAGCAGGCAGTGAAGAATGCAAATGGCATGTTGGCCTTTATAACAAGAGGAGTAGAGTAAAGGAGCAAAGAGGTCCTTTTGCAGTTGTACAGGGCCCAAGTGAGACACACCTGGAGTATTGTGTGCATTTTTGGTCCCTAATTTGAGGAAGGACATTCTTGCTATTGAGGGAGCCCAGCGTAGGTTTACAAGTTAATTCCAGGGATGGCGGGACTGTCATATGCTGAAGAATGGGTGGCAGGGCTTATACACTCTGGAGTTTAGAAGGATGAGAGGGAATCTTATTGAAACAATAAGATTGTTAAGGTGTTTGGACATGCTAAGGCAAGAAACATGTTCCCCATGTCGGGGGAGTGCAGACCAGGGCCATAGTTTAAGAATAAGTGGTTGGCCCCATTTAGAACGGAGCGAGGAAACACTTTTTCTCACAGAGAGTTGCAAGTCTGTGAATTCTCTGCCTCAGAGGCGGTGAGGCTGGTTCTCTGGATGCTTTCAGAGAGAGCTAGAAGGGCTCTTAAAAATAGCGGAGTCAGGGATATGGGGAGAAGGCAGGAACGGGTACTGATTGGGGATGATCAGACATGATCACATTGAATGGCGGTGCTGGTTTGAAGAGCTGAATGGCCTACTCTGGCGTCTATTGTCTATCACAGGTAAGAGACTACTGACCGATATCTACTACAAACCCACTGACGCCCTTGGTTATCTGGACTACACTCCCCTCTGTGCCCAGGACAAGTGTTCCAAACAGGGCATCGGAGATTCCTCATTCTTTAGGGAATGGAGGGGTCCCCCCTCTTCTACTATAGATTAGGCTCTAATCAGGGTCTCCTCTATATCCCTCAGCTCCGCTCTTACTCCCCATCCCCCTACACATAACAAGGACAGTGGCCCCCATGTCCTCACCTTCCACCCTACCAGCTCCCCATCCCCCCTACACATAACAAGGACAGTGGCCCCCACGTCCTCACCTTCCACCCTACCAGCTCCGCTCTTACTCCCCATCCCCCTACACACAACAAGGACAGTGGCCCCCATGTCCTCACCTTCCACCCTACCAGCTCCGCTCTTACTCCCCATCCCCGCTACACATAACAAGACAGTGGCCCCCATTGTCCTCACCTTCCACCCTACTAAACCAGCTCCGCTCTTACTCCCCATCCCCCTACACGTAACAAGGACAGTGGCCCCCATGTCCTCACCTTCCACCCTACCAGCTCCGCTCTTACTCCCCATCCCCCTACACATAACAGAGACAGATGGCCCCCATGTCCTCACCTTCCACCTACCAGCCGTCACATTCAACAGATAATCCTCCGACATTTTCGCCACCTCCAATGGGATCCCACCATTGGCCACATCTTCCCATTCTCCAATTTCAGGTAGTCCTTGTTTTCTCCCTCCTTCCCCTCCTCCCCTTCCCAGCTCTCCCACAGCCTAGTGTCTCTGCTCCTCTTCTTTCTTTTTCCCACCCCCACCTCGCCATCAGCCCGAAGAAGGGTCTTGCCCCGTTACGTCGCCTATTCCTTCTCTCCATAAATGTTGCCTGTCCCGCTGAGTCGAGACTAAAATCTTATCTGTACTCCCAAGCCTTTCCTGACGTCCTCTGAGCGAGGGCTATATGTATATATGTACGTAGTTTGTTTGTTTATACTATTCTTATAACAAATGTAAAGTACTTTGACCAACGAGAGTCGTTTTTTAAATGTGCTCTATAAATAAATGTGACTTGACCCGAGTTACTCCAGCATTTTCATCCACCTTCGATTTTTCCAGAATCTGCAGTTCTTTCTTAAACCACACGGTTGACCACAAATTGGACGGGCCTGCAGTGCAGCGGATCACCACACGGTGGGAGTGTTGACCACAAATTGGACGGGCCTGCAGTGCAGCGGATCACCACACGGTGGGAGTGTTGACCACAAATTGGAGCGACCTGTTATGTGAATTTCCTGCACATTGGGAGCGCTGTCTCCAAATTAGATATTGTGCTCTTTACTGCAAAATGGTTCTTTATTGCTCATTGACCCTTTACCTTTCCCCATAATGCACCCATTGCCCAGATGCCAAATTTAGTAAAAAGCCATGAAACCAGGGGAGATTTGGGATGAAAATCAAGGAACTGCAGGTGCTGGTTTTCAAAAAAAGGCACAAAGTGCTGGAGTAACTCAGTGGGTCAGGCAGCATCTGTGGAGAACATGGATAGGTGACGTTTCACAGAGTAACACTGGAGTAACTCAGGGGGTGGGTCAGGCAGCATCTGTGGAGAACATGGATAGGTGATGTTTCACAGAGTGCTGGAGTAACTCAGTGGGTCAGGCAGCATCTGTGGGGAACATGGATAGGTGACGTTTCACAGAGTGCTGGAGTAACTCAGCGGGTCAGGCAGCATCTGTGGAGAACATGGATAGGTGACGTTTCACAGAGTGCTGGAGTAACTCAGCGGGTCAGGCAGCATCTGTGGAGAACATGGATAGGTGACGTTTCACAGAGTGCTGGAGTAACTCAGCAGGTCAGGCAGCATCTGTGGAGAACATGGGTAGATGACATAGAAACATAGAAAATAGAAGAAGGATCCCAACCTGAAACATCTGACCATTTTCCTTTGGCAGGCAGGCAGATGGTGCCTGACCCACTGAGTAGCTCCAGCACTTTTGTTTTAGACCAGGTTACATCCCCTGGTTAAAGTAATCCTAGTTGCCTCCTGTTGCAGGGAAAGTAGTTTAATGTTCATGACACTTGCTTTTAACTCATTACAAATAAGTAATCTTGCCCCTTCCATTCACCCAACTGTAGCTTTGTTTGGAATTGGTCTAAATCTTTATTTGGTTTAGTGTGTTTGTGTCTGTTGCCAGAATCCATTTCCTCTCCTCTCTGCTCCTTTCTAAAGGGGTGACCAATTAGTTTTAGTTTCTACCCAGGATCTCCAAAGACTGGGTCCCCTGATGCTGGAAGACTCTGCCAGGGTTAGACTGTCTTCCCCATTCTGCCAAATGTTGCATAAACTGGGCCAAACTTCACTACTCTTCCTTTACTTGTACATCTCATCTAATTCAAAGTATTTCTTTGTCGGTTAAAGTAGTATCTGGTTTGTCATGGTGTGTTTCCATGGTGTCATGGTTGTCATGGTGTGTTAAAGAATAGGTCTTTATTCTTTGGAGCGCAGAAGGTTACGGGGGGATGATTGAGATCTTTAAAATGATGAAGGGATAGACAGAGTTGATGTGAATAAGCTTTTCCCATTGAGGGTAGGGAAGATTCAAACAACAGGGTATGACATGAGAATTAAGGGACAGAAGTTTAGGGGTAACATGAGAGGTGGCTGTGTGGAATGAGCTTCCAGCAGATGTGGTGGAGGCTGGATCGATTTTAACATTTAAAAGTAAAGTGGATAGGTATATGGACGGGAAGGGAATGGAGGGGTATGGTCTGAGTGCAGGTAGATGGGACTAGGGGAAAACAAATGTTCGGCACGGACTGGAAGGGCCGATAGGGCCTGTTTCCGTGCTGTAATTGTTATATGGTTATATGGTTTCTCCAGATATTTGAACTGCCTGTATGCTCCTATTTGTTTCATTTTGTGCGCAGGGTTTCAATGTTCATGGTAAAGGGCACGGTATCAGGGGCAGTGTCGGGGAGAACACATGTGACATGGTAAGTTTCACATTTAGAGACACAGCGCGGAAACGGGCCCTTTGGCCCACCGAGTCCGCATCGACCAGCGATCCCAGCACATTAACACTATCCTACACACACTAGGGACAATGTTACATTGATACTAAGTCAATTAACCTACAAACCTGCACATCTTTGGATAGTGGGAGGAAAGTGAAGATCTGTGAGAGAACCCACTGGGTCACTGGGAGAAGGTGCAAACTCTGTACAGAACCCGTGTCTCTGGCGCTGTAAGGCAACAACTCTACCGCTGTGCTACTGTGCTGCCCTACAACAAAGCTGGCATGTTGCTGTGCCAGTGAATTACAGTAGTCACTGTATTCTGCTACCCTGTAGGGTTCACTACAATCCTTTCAATTGCTGATCCTGTTTCTCATGACATTTAATTTCAATTGGAATCTCTTCCTCTCTAGGTGTCCAGTGTGAAGGAGGATGTCGACAGACTTCAAATCACTAACATGGCATTGGTTTGTTTTGTATATAACTTGGTCTATGTGAATACGGTTATGGAGTTGGTACAAAGGTATAGAAACATACACAATAGGTGCAGGAGTAGGCCATTCTGCCCTTAGAGCCTGCACCGCCATTCAATATGATCATGGCTGATCATCCAACTCAGTATCGCATACCTGCCTTCTCTCCATACCCCCTGATCCCTTTAGCCACAAGGGCCACATCTAATTCCCTCTTAAATATAGCCAATGAACTGGCCTCAACTACCTTCTGTGGCAGAGAATTCCCAGATTCACCACTCTGTGTGAAAAATGTTTTTCTCATCTCGGTCCTAAAAGACTTCCCCCTTATCCTTAAACTGTGACCCCTTGTTCTGGAGTTCCGAAACATCGGGAACAATCATCCTGCATCTAGCCTGGCCAACCCCTTAAGAATTTTGTAATTCTCAAGAGACTTTGTAAGCCTCAATCTTCTAAATTCCAGTGAGCACAAGCCGAGTCTATCCAGTCTTTCTTCATATGGAAGTCCTGCCATCCCAGGAATCAGTCTGGTGAACCTTCTCCGTACTCCCTCTATGGCAAGAATGTCTTTCCTCAGATTAGGAGACCAAAACTGTATGCAATACTCCAGGTGTGGCCTCACCAAGACCCTGTACAACTGCAGTAGAACCTCCCTGCTCTTGTACTCAAATCCTTTTGCTATGAATGACAACATACCATTCGCTTTCTTCACTGCCTGCTGCACCTGCATGCCTACTTTCAATGACTGGTGTGCCATGACACCCAGGTCTCGTTGCATCTCCTCTTTTTCCTAATCGGCACCATTCAGATAATAGTCCACCCTCCTGTTTTTGCCACCAAAGTGGATAACCTCTACATATATCCACATTATACTGCATCTGCCATGCATTTGCCCACTCACCCAACCTATCCAAGTCACCTTGCAGCCTCCTAGCATCCTCCTCACAGCTAACACTTGACCCCCAGCTTAGTGCCATCCTCAAACTTGGAGATGTTGCATTCAATTCCCTCATCCAGATCATTAATATATATTGTAAATAGCTGGGGTCCCAGCCCTGAGCCTTGCGGTACCCCACTAGTGACTACCTGCCATTCTGAAAAGGACCCATTTACTCCTATTCGTGGCCCCTGTTTAGAACCTTCTCTGTGGATGAATGTTTGGGAAAGATTAACAACTGTTCTCTCTAATTGGGCTCAGCCTGTCTTCTCCTTCTTATAAGATTCCGACAGTGTAGACGCTGCTAAGCGTATTACTGCCCTCCACAGGTCAAAGTTTGAACTAAATTCTTACATACAGTCCTGTAACATGCAGGAATTGAAGAACAGCCCTGGATATCAGCTGGTGTTTCTCACTGTGTCCAAACAAAGATAAAACAGAAAAAGCCTCAATTCCAAGTCCTGTCAGTCTAGCAAACAATGCCTTTCTTTCTACCCTATACTTTTTACCTTCTAGGAAAACATGCTTAGCTGTCTCCTTACTCCCACATTCACACAAGCCAGAAACATGTTTCCCTACAATGCACAAACAGTAATTTATCCCACAATGTCCCAACCTCAATCTACACAGTCTAACCGAGTCCCTACGGGACAGAGATGTACAGAAACATATATTTTCTAACTTCAGCTTGTACAGAAAAGTAGTTGTCTACCCCCGACTCCTTTTTCCCATCCTCTCTGCCATTCTTTTGTTAAGCCCTCTTTAATTATTTCTCTCAGTTCCACTCTCCCCAATGATACATGGATATCTATTTCTCTTCTTAAACTCTCCTTTGCTATGAGGTCCACCTGCTCATTCCCCCTCACCCCAGCATGCCCGGGAACCCAGCAAAAAGTGATGTTACACGCAAACCCAATTCTAGAAAACACACTCAAGATTTCATTTAGAATGTCAGGACGAGCGTTAGATTTCCGTAACTTAAAGTTTCGAGAGCAGCTGCAGAATCAGAACAGATAATGATTTCTCTAAAACTGGCTTCCTCAATCCGCCATAGAGCCCATTGAATTGCCATTAATTCTGTCATGAGAACAGAGCTTCCATCAGAAATGCATCGGCCAATCTTCAACCCAAGCTGCTCCACATACACTCCAAACCCAGCTCTCCCACTAACTGGATCTTTAGATCCATCTGTAAAAACAAAGTGCTCTCACTGATTGAATTAAGATATTCCACTATTCTTGGAGTCACCTCGCGCTTATCTTTTTCCTGAAGAAAAGCAAGCTCAATAAACAGTTCAGGAAGCACAAAAAAACCCAATAGGGCACAGGTAGCCATATTGTATGCTCTATAATACCCCCTTGTTCCAAACCCAGCTTCCTAGCGCACCGATTTATAATGACAAAAAATGTGTTATATTTGTTACCATCATCAACCTCTTGTAACAAACACCTTGCTGGGAAGGTATCATTACACCCACAAAGTTTAGCCCAGTTATGTAACCCTAGCTTAATGCGCCTTAACCATAAGGGCATTTCTCCCATTTCAACAATCAAGGCAGGGACTGGGGAAGTTCTGAAGGCTCCACAGCAAAGCCTCAAAGCCTTTGTCTGCAACACATCTAGCCTAGCCAGAACAGTTTTAGACGCAGACCCATACACAAAACACCGGTAGTCAAGAGAAGATCTGATCATGGCCTGATAAATTAGCAGCATTGTCTCCCTGTTAGCCCCCCACTCACACCCAACCAGACTTCTCATAACATTCAGAACTTTTTCACATTTCAACACAATTTTACCCACATGCACAGCCCAAGTCATACGCTCTTCAAACCAAACACCCAAAAACTTAAAAACCTTTACCTTCTCCAATAGAGACCCATACATATACAGCCCTATCTTAGGTAACTTTCTTTTAAAACCAAATACCATATATTTAGTCTTAGAGGCAGAGATTTTAAAGCCCCATGTGTTCCTCCATTCCTCTACAGACACTAACACTCTTTGAATCTGTTTTAAAACAAACTCTACGACCACTTTTCCAGATGGCCCTGTCATCTGCAAACAAAGACAGACCAAATCCTCTCTCTAATTTACAAAATATGTCGTTTATCATGATATTAAATAAAACTGGACTGATAACACTTCCCTGCGGGGTTCCATTCTCTATCTCTACAGTCTCTGATCTGACACTACCAACCATTACTTGCATTGTTCTATTCAATAAAAAATCCTTAATCCAGTTGAACATTCGTCCCCTGACTCCCAAGTCAAAAATTTTAATCATTAATCCCTCCTTCCACAAAGAATCATATGCCTTCTCAATATACACTCACTACTATTTCCTTGCTTCTAAATGCCCTTTTAATATCCTGATCCAAAACTGATACAGACTCCATTGTAGACCTTCCATTCCTAAAACCATTCTGTACATCCAACAAATAGTCCTCTGGTTTCAAAAAAATAAACTAGTCTGTTGGTTACCAATCCCTCTTCCATAATTTTACAGAGCACTGCTGTGAGCGCTATAGGTCGATATGAACTAGGGTCAGATGCCTCTTTGCCCGGTTTTAAAATAGGGACCACGACTGCATGTTTCCATTCCTTTGGCAAATAACCCTCTGCCCACACAGTATTAAACAAAGCTAAGATTTCATCAAGTACAATATCACCCAGATGTTTAAATAACTCATACGACAACCTATCTCTCCCCGGGGAGGTATTTGCCCTGGACATAATTGCATCCTTCAACTCTTTTATGGTAAAAAACAGATTAAAGGTATTATCATTTACTAAACTCCTCTCCAGCTGATCTATATCGGTGAGACCAAGCGGAGGCTTGGCGATCGCTTCGCCGAACACCTCCGCTCGGTCCGCAATAACCAACCCGACCTCCCGGTGGCTCAGCACTTCAACTCCCCCTCCCATTCCACATCCGACCTCTCGGTCCTGGGCCTCCTCCACGGCCAGAGTGAGCAACACCGCAAGCTGGAGGAACAGCACCTCATATTCCGCTTGGGGAGTCTGCATCCTTTGGGCTTGAATATTGAATTTTCTCAATTCTGTTAACCCTTGCTGTTCTCCTCCCCTCCCACTCTCCCTCAGTTCCCTCGGGCCCTGGCATTCCCTCTATCTATCTCCCTCCCCACCCAAGTCGCACCAGCTTCTCATTTCACACCACAAACAGCTTACAATGGCTTGTTCCCTTTATCACCGATACTTTTTTGCATATCTTTCACTCATTGTTCCTTATCTCTCCACATCACCATCTATATCTCTCGTTTCCCTGATCCCTGACCAGTCTGAAGAAGGGTCTCGACCCGAAACGTCGCCTATCTCCTTCGCTCCTTAGATGCTGCTGCACCCGCTGAGTTTCTCCAGCTTTTTGTGTACCCTCCTCTCCAGCTTCCATTGATTAACTGCCATCAGCTCGATTCTCTTTCTCCACCTCTCCACTCCCATGCTCTCTGATCTATGCACTGCTTGAAAACTGTCAACACACATGTCTGCTTTTTCCTTATTGGAAACTGCTACCACCTCACCCTTCTGCAACACTGGTAACAAACTCCTTTTATATACTCCTGACATTCTACGCACAGCTGACCACAAATGCCTTACTGGAGTTTCAGGGCCTAAACGTACCACAAAACTTCCTCCAACTATTCCTCTTTGCATCCTTTACAACTCGTCTTGCTACTGCCCTTAGCCGCTTCAACTCCATTGCATTGCCCAAAATTGGATACTTTCTTAATTTTCGATAGGCTATATTCCTATTCCTTACAGCTTCATCACATTCTTTATTCTCCAAGGAACAGACATACGGGACCTAGGTTCCTGTTTCACAGGAATAGTACAACAAGCTGCCTCATGAATCATGAGACTAATGGAAGTATTCCCACTATCTACAGAACCCTCACTATTAACCTCTCCAACTAAACTTTGAGCCTTCTCTTGGAATTTATCCCATTTGGCCTGAGAAAAGTTATATCTAGGAACTTTCTTTTCCACTTCTCTCCTCAAATCCCTACCAAACCTACATAAAATTGGATAATGATCACTACCCAGTGTATATCTATCCATTACATCCCATTCACCAATTCTTGCTAAGTTAGATGAAGCAAATTGATAAATCTAATGTGGCTGCAGGTGTTTCTCACAATATTATACCTAGACGGCCTACCATCAATTTAAACAATACCAACTCATACTTATCTAGAAATTCTTCAACAATTAACACCATTTTTAATCCCTATGATAACTACCCCAGAAAGGATTATGCGCATTTAAATCTCCAATCCATATAACGGGACACCTTACCTTCTCCATTATCTCATCAAAATCTGACAATATCAAGGGTTGACAGGGGTTCTTATATAATAAGTTATCACAGTAATAGAATTCTGACTGCTCCAAACCTCTACAGCCAAAACCTCAAGATTAGAATTAATGTCAACTTTCCTATACTGCAACCCAGTCATAACAAAAGTTGCACAACCCCCACCTGATCTATCAGACCTATCTAATCGCACACAGTCATAACCTGGGATTACAAAATCTAGACAGGGCTTTAACCATGTCTCTTGGATACATATTAATTCTGGTGCTTCTTTAAATTCATCAACAAATCTCTTTAATTCTTGACCATTTCCAATCAGACTCCGGCGTTCCATTGAAGTATATAAAACATTATGATGTTAATGAGGATCATCATCATCCACATTACTGACATATTCCATACTACTAGCTCTCGCAACTGTGACCTCTCCATACACTGACTCTCCGTCATGTATTGATGCAACTTTTCTGGCAACTGCTTTACACTAAGGAACCTTTCAGCTGCCCCCACCACTAACCTGAGGATATCTGACCGGTTAGCTGCTTTTTTAGCTCCTACCAGCACATCAGAAACAAAAGACAGAAGTGACTCCTTATTAAAAATCAACATGTCAGATGGAAAAGCCGATGGCAAGTTTGGCTCAGTGATCTGGCTTCCAGCACCACTCTAGTCCCAGCGCTCACATCTCCACGTTCTCTAGCCACTCTTTGAGCTGCCTCTGCATATGACACGTTGTTCTGTCCTTCACTTCCTGCACCCGCTTCGCCTGAACAACTCGCTCACAACCATGAAACCCTGCGGCATGATCCCCATCACAGTTTGGGCACTTAGGATCCTCTGCCTTGCAATTTTGTATTGCATGATCTCGACCGCACTTTGCGCACTTTCTTTTACCCCGACAAGACCCAGCAACATGTCCAAACCACTGACAGTTATAGCAGCGCAACGGAGGTTTAATGTACTCCCTCACTTGATACGCCATACTCCCAAGAAACACTCTCTGTGGCAGTACTCCATCTTTGAACATAAGCAGGACCGGCGGGTCCCCGACTCCATTCCTACTCTTAAATCTCACAACATCAGTTACCTGGGCCCCCTTAACATTTTCTAAAATCTCCTTCTCAGACAAGCCAGCATTACATCCCATACACCCACTCCCTTTATTCCCTGCTGTCTTCCTCTAGGGACCAAACTCTCCACCTTGACCACCAATTTCCCCACACCCCTAGCATCATTAAACTGTTTGCTGTCTTTGCAACAAACTCTTAACATCCCATTATACAGAATCTTGGCCTGAAAATCCTTGCCTATCTGACTCTCCAAAGCGGTGGTAATTTTTAATGGATTCACTACTCTAAATCCTGCATCTCCTTGATTTGTTCCTTTAACTTTAAACAGCATGACAAAATCTTCAATAATTCTAATTCTCCTAACTTTATTTCCGTTGTCTTCTGACATTTCCGGTCTTTCGCTCGATGCCTCTCTCTTAGATCCCCCCTTTTCCTTCCCCACAGTCTGCCACCCACCACCCTTAGCCCCACCATTCCCTGAAGCCATGGGTCTCTAGAACCCCTCCTTACTTAACACTAATCTAATTCTACTAATACTAATCCTACTACTAATGAAAGAAATGGGAAAAAAAACATCCACCCTCCAACTCAGCTCTTGCTGTCTCTCTCCCTTCAGAGCGTCCATTTTTTCTGCTGAGTTACTCGAGCACTTTGCGCCCTTTTATTTTGTAAACCAGCATCTCAGCAAAGTGTGTCAATCATGACCTACATGGATTGCCCCTCCCCCTCGTTAGAGTTTATTCACTAAAGTTGTGGTCTGGGCCTACTTGGAGGAGTTTAACAGGGACCACTGGTATGTACTTGTGTCTCTATTTAGTAGTGAGTTTCTGCCTGTACCTGGGGCTGTTGGTCAGGGTGGGGACAGTGAGGGGGATGTATACGGGTGCAATGGGACAGGTATACGGGTGTAATGGGTCAGGTATACGGGTGTAATGGGTCAGGTATACGGGTGTAATGGGACAGGTATACGGGTGTAATGGGACAGGTATACGGGTGTAATGGGACAGGTTTACGGGTGTAATGGGACAGGTTTACGGGTGTAATGGGACAGGTTTACGGGTGCAATGGGACAGGTTTACGGGTGCAATGGGACAGGTTTACGGGTGCAATGGGACAGGTTATACGGGTGCAATGGGACAGGTATACGGGTGCAATGGGACGGGTATACAGGTGCAATGGGACGGGTATACAGGTGCAATGGGACGGGTATACAGGTGTAATGGGACAGGTATACGTGTAATGGGACAAGTATACATCTAAATCCTCTTGGGGCTGCGCGGGGGAATCCACGACGCTTGAGAAATTTGTCAAACTCGTCGGGCTCTGAGTCATCATGTGCCCCAGTGGCATTTTCTTGCAAGCCTTCGGTGGGAAAGTTCCTCGCAAACAGCTGGCGACCACATCACTCGGCAGATGTTTCAAACCGTCCCCTTCACACCATCTGGAAGAGATCCGGGGACAGAAGAAATCCCATCAAGTTGTTCCTAAACAGCTTCTCCAGTACCAGGTGTGGAAGGTCACAGAGAACTTGGAGCAAGATTGGGCTTAGAGATCTTCAATAATTACCACAAAATCCCCCTCGTGACCCTCAAGTACCTCTCATTTCCTCAAATAGGCTGTGATCCGAGGTGCTTTTTCGTTTAAGTTTGTGACCCAAATCACGGAAATACCTGAATTTTTAACATTGAGTAAAAATATTACATAAATCATACCTGAAACTCGTCTAGAACCTGTACATATTTTTCAAATATGAGAAAAACCTCAAATTTTCTGAGTAGTAATTGTCCAATCAAAGCACGTTTGACATTGGTCAATTGGTGTCCAACCTTTTCTTCTTCTGTCGTATGTCTTTTAGACCTGCAGCTCCGTTGAGACAAGCCAGGCCAACGTGTCATCGTCCAGGTCAATCGTCCAACCTCAATCACGCGCTTTTGTTTCCTGGTCACAGCGAGTACTCTGGGATCATGGCTGCCTCCTCATTACATCAAAACAATAGCAAGGTTTCCAAGAAATAAAGGTAATGCTAACCTTGCTGATCATTTTGTTTTACAATTGATTTATCTTTATAAAGTTATGATGTGAACTGTTAAATAAAACTGATAAATAACAAATGTAGTGCTAGGGTTAGAAGTGATGGGTCTTCCCCTACCCCCTCTTTTAATTAGGTTACCCTGACCACACACCCGCCAGTTAAAATTCCCCGCTTTATTATGGATCACAATTTCTACGAATTACGAAATATAAAACTATGTCGGCTCACACAAAATGTGAATGCTAGTCTTCACAAAATATATGCAAACATTTTCTGTGATTTCAGGAAATTCCCTGGCCCCCTTTTGGACTCCGGGTACGATGTACCCCCCTGCACCACTCTCTCATAGCCCCTGTGAACATGTACGTGCATAAGTGAACAAAACACTGTGTGTGGTATGTACCTTTGTTAGGTTCCTAAAAATGGCCTCAACAAATTGGTTCCAGCAGCCCCAGATTTGGTGCCCATTGTTGACAGTTTAACAAAGATCATCCTCTGGAGTGTTAAAACGACCTCTGAAAGCTGCCTGCATGTCTTCCAAGAGAATGGATTGTGCTGCAGAAAGTAAACAAACATGCACTTAATAACCATTGAAGACTGTGCTAATTGTAGCCTGCAAGGATGAGAAAGGAAGAAGCACAGAAGGTAAAGTAGGAGCTTTAAAACAAATACAACATGTGCTCATTGCCTGCCTTCCCACATATTTAATGTGGCGCTTTTGGAGACAAGATTCGAACTTCAAACACATAAGAAAGGTTTCCTCCAACCTCATCTCTGCATCCGTTGCTCCAGATGCCAGATGATCTATATCGGTGAGACCAAGGCGGAGGCTAGGCGATCGTTTCGCCGAACACCTCCGCTTCCGCAAAAACCAACCCGACCTCCCGGTCGCTCAGCACTTCAAACTCCCCCTCCCTCCGTATCCGACCTCTCGGTCCTGGGCCTCCTCCATGGCCAGAGTGAGCAACCACACCGCAAGTTGCGGAACAGCACTCATATTCCGCTTGGGTGTTTTGCATCCTTTGGGCTTGAACATCGAATTTTCTCATTCTGTTAACCCCTGCTGTCTCCTCCCCCTCCCACCTCCCCTCAGCCCTCGGGCCCTGGCATTCCCTCTATCTCTATCTCCCTCCCCACCCTGTCGCACTAGCTTCTCATTTTCACACCACAAAGAGCTTACAATGGCTCGTCCCTTTATCACGATACTTTTTTGCATATCTTTCATTCATTGTTCTTTATCTCTCACATCACCGTCTAATCTCTCGTTTCCCTGATCCCTTCTGAAGAAGGGTCTCGACCCGAAACGTCGCCTATCTCCTTCGCTCCTTAGATGCTGCTGCACCCGCTGAGTTTCTCCAGCTTTTTGTGTACCCTCGATTCTCCAGCATCTGCAGTTTCTTCGTTAACCTGTGAAGGTGTCTGCAAGAGAATGGAAGAGGGGCGGCAGAATATCATTAACAACTTGATTGCCTGCAACCCTGCAAGAAAATTACTTAGATCTAAAGGGTTATTGAAGAGAAAAAAATGAACTTTTACGTCTAAATGAACCTGTCCAAATTGCAATCATGGCTAAAAGAAAATTGTTGAGCTAATAACAGTAGAATAACTGTAGCGGGAGAAACAGCAGCAGGCGAGAAGATTCTACATTCAGCTCAAAATATCAAACACTGGGTGGACAGGGCCTGGAAAAATAACTCTAGGCCCAATGTTTCAAGGTCAATTTATCATCATATGTACAAATTTAAGGTACAGTGAAATTCAAATGTGTCTGCAGTAGTGAATCCTACAGGGTAGAAGATTAATTGACTATTTTCATAATCAAACTGGCACTGCAACATGCCAGCTATATCAAAGACAACACTTCACACAGACAGTGAACTCCTTGACTGAGTTGCCCAATGGTGTAACTCTTGCCATGGGCATCAAACCCTGCACACAAACAGTGCTTTGAGAGGCTGGTCAAGACGCACATCTGCGCCTTCCTCCCTCGCAACATGGACCCGCTACAATTCGCATACCGTCCGAACAGACCCACAGACGATGCAGTCTCCCAGGTTCTGCACACCGCTCTCTCTCATCTTGACAGCCAGAAGGGGGGTTATGTGAGGATGCTGTTCATAGACTACAGTTCAGCCTTCAACACGATCGTCCCCGAGACTTGCCGAGAAGCTGCTGGAATTGGGGCTCAGCACCCGCCTGTGTGCCTGGGTCCTGGACTTTCTCACCTCAGGCCCCAGGTATTCAAGATGGGGAGAAATACATTGAAGCCCCTCACCCTGAGCACAGGATCCCCCCCAGGGTTGCGTCCTCAGCCCCATACTGTGCTCTCCCTGTATGCACATGACTGTGTGGCTAGGTTCAGCTCCAACTCGATAGTCAAGTTTGCTGATGACACTGTGGTGGTGGGCCTGATTTCCGATAACGATGAGAAGTCCTACCGGGAGGAGGTGGCTGATCTGGCACTCTGGTGTCAGGACAACAGCCTCCTCTTGAATGTCAAAAAAACTAAGGAGCTGGTCGTGGACTTTAGGAGGGCACGTCATCCGAGGACATACACACCATTGAAGATAAATGGGGATACTATGGATAGGGTGAGCTTTTTTAAATACCTGAGAGTCCACATCTCTGAGAATATGACATGGACATTACATGCTGCAGCACTGGTGAGTAAGGCAAGGCAGCACCTTTACCACCTCAGGCAAATGAGGAAATTCAGAGTCTCTCTGAGGATCCACCAGTGCTTCTACTCAGCGGCTGTGGAAAGCATCTTGTCTGGAAACATCACGATTTGGTTTGGGAACTGCTCTGCCCAGGACAAGAAGGCTCTGCAGAGAGTAGTGCATTCGGCCGAACACACTATGGGAACTACACTCGCCCCCCCCTGCAGGAACTATACATCAGAAGATGCAACTCCAGAGCACTCTGTGAAACGTCACCTATCCATGTTCTCCACAGATGCTGCCTGACCCGCTGAGTTACTCCAGCACTCTGTGAAACGTCACCTATCCATGTTCTCCACAGATGCTGCCTGACCCGCTGAGTTACTCCAGCACTTTATGACTTTTTTTTGTAAACCAGCATCTGCAGTTCTTTGATTTTCATCCCAAATCTTCGCTGGTTTCAGGGCTTTTACAAACTTTGGCATCAATGGGTGCATTACAGGGAAAGGAAACAGGTCACAGACCAATAAAGAACCATTTTGCAGTAAAGAGCGCAATTATATCTAATTTGTTGACAGCGCTCCCAATGCGCAGTGAATTCATATAATAGGTCGCTCCAATTTGTGGTCAACACTCCCACCGTGTGGTGATCCGCTGCACTGCAGGCCCGTCTAATTTGTGGCCAACACTCCCACCCGTGTGGTGATCCGCTGCACTGCAGGCCCGGCCAATTTGTGGCCAACACTCCCACCGTGTGGTGATCCGATGCACTGCAGGCCCGTCCAGTTTGTGGTCAACACTCCCACCGTGTGGTGATCCGCTGCACTGCAGGCCCGTCCAGTTTGTGGTCAACACTCCCACCGTGTGGTGATCCGCTGCACTGCAGGCCCGTCCAGTTTGTGTTCAACACTCCCACCGTGTGGTGATCCGCTGCACTACTGGTTTGACTTGGCAGTAACAACAATTCTTGGCAATATCCTCAGAAATCTCGTCTTCACACTTTCAAAGGGTCTCCAAGCATTGGAGACAGATTGGATCAGCTCTTTGGGGAATTTTACACATCCTTACTCCAATCCACAGCAGACTTATTTTTGCAAGTCACTGGGTTCACAGTAAGAATGCCCCTCGGGTCCCTTCAGCCCAATATTCTACATTATTCCTGCATCTGTTCCAGCTCCTTGTTCCACATTGTGCTTCAATCATTAACAATTATCACTGGTCAACATTTTATTGCAGAGAGACAAAGTGCTTGATTAACACAGCGGGTCAGGCACCATCGCTGGAGGAAAAGGATGTGATATTTTGGGTAAGACCCCTTTTGTTCCATCCCAAAGTCTCTTGTTTGTCCAGAGATACTGTCTGGCCCACTGAGTTACTCCAGCAATGTGTCTATGTTTGGTATAAACCAGCATCTGCAGTTCCTGGTTTCAACATCACCCAGATTTAATTTCAGTTGTGATAAGGTTAGGGCATCATCACTTTAGTAAAGATACATCCTTTTATTCTGGCACTGTGCCCTCTGGTCCGAGACTCTCCCACTAGTGGAAACATCCATTTAGTTCTGAGATACAGCACAATTCCAATTTCACCAGAAAAAAAAATAATTAAAAACCCTGGACACAAAGACAGACTCCCTGTCTCTACGCTGAGTACTGCTCCCGACGACAGCCCAGGCCCACCCATCCACAGCCCGGGACCACCGCTCCCATCCCCAGCCCAGGCCCACTGCTCCCATCCACAGCCTGGGCCCACTACGCCCATCCACAGCCTGGGCCCACCGCTCCCATCCACAGCCCAGGACCACTGCTCCCATCCACAGTCCAGGACCACCGCTCCCATCCCCAGCCCGGGCCCACCGCTCCCATCCACAGCCCGGGACCACTGCACCCATCCCCAGCCCAGGACCACCGCTCCCATCCACAGCCCAGGACCAGGACCACCGCTCCCATCCCCAGCCCGGGACCACTGCTCCCATCCACAGCCCGGGACCACCGCTCCCATCCACAGCCCGGGACCACCGCTCCCATCCCACAGCCCGGGACCACCGCTCCCATCCCCAGCCCGGGACCACCGCTCCCATCGCCGGCCCACCGCTCCCATCCCCAGCCCGGGACCACCGCTCCCATCCCCAGCCCCCAGGACCACCGCTCCCATCCACAGCCCTGCTCCCCATCCCAGGACCACCGCTCCCATCCACAGCCCGGACCACCGCTCCCATCCACAGCCCAGAACACCGCATTCCCATCCCACAGCCCGGACCAGGGACCACCGCATCCCACCCACAGCCCGGGACCACCGCTCCCACCCACAGCCCGGGACCACCGCTCCCATCCCCAGCCCGGGACCACCGCTCCCATCCCCAGCCCGGGACCACCGCTCCCATCCCCAGCCCGGGACCACCGCTCCCATCCCCAGCCCGGGACCACCGCTCCCATCCCCAGCCCGGGACCACCGCTCCCATCCCCAGCCCGGGACCACCGCTCCCATCCCCAGCCCGGGACCACCGCTCCCATCCCCAGCCCGGGACCAGGACCACCGCTCCCATCCCCAGCCCGGGACCACCGCTCCCATCCCCAGCCCGGGACCACCGCTCCCATCCCCAGCCCGGGACCACCGCTCCCATCCCCAGCCCGGGACCACCGCTCCCATCCCCAGCCCGGGACCACCGCTCCCACCCCCAGCCCGGGACCACCGCTCCCATCCACAGCCCGGGACCACCGCTCCCATCCCCAGCCCGGGACCACCGCTCCCACCCACAGCCCGGGACCACCGCTCCCATCCCCAGCCCACCGCTCCCATCCACAGCCCGGGACCACCGCTCCCATCCCCAGCCCGGGACCACCGCTCCCATCCACAGCCCACCGCTCCCATCCCCAGCCCGGGACCACCGCTCCCATCCACAGCCCGGGACCACCGCTCCCATCCACAGCCCGGGACCACCGCTCCCATCCACAGCCCGGGACCACCGCTCCCATCCACAGCTCAGGACCAGGACCACCACTCCCATCCCCAGCCCAGGACCACCACTCCCATCCACGGACCAGGACCACCGCTCCCATCCCCAGCCCGGGACCACCGCTCCCATCCCCAGCCCGGAACCACCGCTCCCATCCCCAGCCCGGAACCACCGCTCCCATCCACAGCCCGGAACCACCGCTCCCATCCACAGCCCGGAACCACCGCTCCCATCCACAGCCCAGAACCACCGCTCCCATCCACAGCCCAGGACCACTGCTCTCAGACACTCCCACAACTCCCCCCTTTTATACACAGCAGCTGACAATTTTCTAATCAGCTTCAATCAAGCCAATGACCACATTAACGCTTCACCCACCAGTGGCCAATCAATGTGTGTTGCACACATGATGATATCCACCTGGGGCAGTAGTTGTCTGCGGGACAATAATTGCCCTCCGACTGGTTGCTTTTTACACAAAGTGGCTGCTTGCATTTCCTTTAAGTCAGACCATAACACACGGAGTCAGAATTAGGCCATTTGGCCCATCGAGTCTACTCCACCATTCAATCATGGCTGATCTATCTCTCCCTCCTAACCCCATTCTCCTGCCTTCTCCCCATAACCCCTGACACACACATGCTATCTATCTCTGCCTTAAATATATCCACTGACTTGTGGCCTCCACCGCCGTCTGTGGCAACGAATCCCACAGTTTCACCCTCTGGCAAAAGAAATTCCTCCTCATCTCCTTCCTAAAGGAATGTCCTTTAATTCAGAGGCTGTGCTCTCTGGTCCTAGACTCTCCCACTAGTGGAAACATCCTCTCCACATCCACTCTATCTGGGCCTTTCATCGTTCGGTGACATTTCAATGCCCCTCCTCCCCCCCAATCTTCTAAACTCCAGCGAGTACAGGCCCAGCGCCAACAAACGCTCATCGTACGTTAACCCACTCGTTCCTGGGATCGTTCTTGTAAACGCTAACTCTTTTGTCTTGCTGATGTTGAGGGATGGATTGTTATCCTGACAATAGGTGCAGGAGTAGGCCATTCGGCCCTTCAGCACAGAAGGTTCTCAATGTCTTTCCCATATTCTATCTCATCTTTGCTGCTCATGTGGCTGAAATAGTT
Source organism: Okamejei kenojei (assembly GCA_035221665.1). Classification (NCBI taxonomy): domain Eukaryota; kingdom Metazoa; phylum Chordata; class Chondrichthyes; order Rajiformes; family Rajidae; genus Okamejei; species Okamejei kenojei. The sequence continues at coordinate 29,176 of CM069157.1, forward strand.
TTCTGACCAGTGGACGGATGTTGTGGGTGGCAAGGTCATGACCCCAAGGGACAGTGGGGTCAAGGGTCACGGTGGGGGGAATGTTCTGACCAATTCTAACGTCTGAGAAGTGAATAGTGATGATTTGTTAATTCATCATGGCTGAAGCAGGTGGGCTCACTTCTGACTATATTTACTGTGGACACTTAAACAGGGAAAGTAAACTTTCTTTATTAACAATGAATGACCCAGAGAAAGGAGAATGTTACTCTTGGAAGTTCATAGAGTCACAGCATGGAAATAGGCCCTTCCTTCGCCCAACTTGCCCACCCCGACCAACATGCCCCACCTACACTAGTCCCACCCCGACCAACATGCCCCATCTACACTAGTCCCACCCCGACCAACATGCCCCATCTACACTAGTCCCACCCCGACCAACATGCCCATCTACACTAGTCCCACCCCGACCAACATGCCCCATCTACACTAGTCCCACCCCGACCAACATGCCCCATCTACACTAGTCCCACCACGACCAACATGCCCCATCTACACTAGTCCCACCCGACCAACATGCCCCGTCTACATTAGTCCCACCCCGACCAACATGCCCCATCTACACTAGTCCCACCCCGACCAACATGCCCCATCTACACTAGTCCCACCCCGACCAACATGCCCCATCTACACTAGTCCCACCCCGACCAACATGCCCCATCTACACTAGTCCCACCCCCGACCAACATGCCCCATCTACACTAGTCCCACCCCGACCAACATGCCCCATCTACTGTAGTCCCACCCCGACCAACATGCCCCATCTACACTAGTCCCACCCCGACCAACATGCCCCATCTACTGTAGTCCCACCCCGACCAACATGCCCCATCTACACTAGTCCCACCCCGACCAACATGCCCCATCTACACTAGTCCCACCCCGACCAACATGCCCCGTCTACACTAGTCCCACCCCGACCAACATGCCCCATCTACACTAGTCCCACCCCGACCAACATGCCCCATCTACTGTAGTCCCACCCCGACCAACATGCCCCATCTACACTAGTCCCACCCCGACCAACATGCCCCATCTACACTAGTCCCACCCCGACCAACATGCCCCATGTACACTAGTCCCACCTGCCTGCGTTTGGCCCATATCCCTCCAAACCTGTCCTATCCAAGTGTCTCTTAAATGTTGTGATAGTCCGTGTCTCAACTACCTCCTCCGGCAGCTCATTCCATACACCCACCACCCTCTGTGTGGAAAATTTGCCCCTCAGATTGACATTATTAATGTGAACCATTTGTGCACAACTCTGCTGGTGTGAGTAATAAATGAAATGATAGATTAGCAAAAACACAGTGGTGTGGCAGTAGAGTTGCTGCCTCACAGCGCCAGAGACCCGGGTTCCGTCCTGAATACGGACGCTGTCTGTACGGAGTTTGCACGTTCTCCCCGTGACCTGCGTGGGTTTTCTCCGGGTGCTCTGGTTTCCTTCCGCATTTCAAAGACCTGCTGGTTTGTAGGTTAATTGGCTGCTGTAAAAATGTCCCTAATGTGTGTAGGATGGAGCTCGTGTACGGGCTGATCACTGGTCGGCGATGACTCGGTGGGCCGAAGGGCCTGTTTCTGCGCAGTATCTCTGAAATCTAAACAGTACCTGGTAACTTGGCCTCCACCGCCCTCTGTGGCAATGAATTCCACAGATTTACCACCCTCCGGCTAAAGAAATTCCTCCTCATCTCCTTTCTAAGGGCAGGGGTGGGAAAGGCAGAGAGGGTGAGGGGCATGTGGGACTAGCTTCGATAGGCATGGCTGTGTGTTTCTGTGCTGTGGGACTGACGGGGCTCAACAGGGTAGTAGTTTGATGCTTCAGCCTGCAGCAACCCAGGAGAACTGTGTTCCAGATGCTTCATTAGTTTGTTGTTCTGCACATCGATCGGGAGGAGATGAAATCGCCCGTTCACACGCAGCCGCCAGAACAAACAGTGTACATACAGTGATGACAAACGGAATAAATGCAATATCCAGTGCAGAACAGTGCAAGATTGTGTTGCAGAAAGCCCGGGGTAGCACGGACGAGAGGGGCCGAAGGGCCTGTCTCGGGGCAGGGTGACCACCGACGCTGTCCGTGTGGAGTTTGCTCACTTCCCCCTCCGTGGAGGACCGGATGCGGGTCGGGGCAGGGGAGGCGAGCTCAGCCTTCCAAGCCTCAATCCAAGCTCAGCCTTCCTCCCGCGCATCCTAGCCCCGACGGGCCGAGTGCCGCCGCCTTCCTCCCCGGACAACAACCGAGGGGAAAAACACAGAAGAAACCTCTTCCAATCCCCCGAATCCCTCAGGGATGCCCCCGTCCTGTCTTTGAAATCAAGCCGTCACAATTGTGCACGATCAGTCAGCATTATCCTTTTTTTAATATATAGACGAAAGCTTATCAAGTTCAAGTTGGAATTTATTGTCACATTCACCAGTTAAGGTACAATGATATTTGAGTTACCATACCGCCATACTGAGTAAAAAGCAACAAGACACAGGCACATAAAATAAAATCTAACATAAACATCTACCACAGTGGAATCCACATTCCTCACTGTGATGGAAGGTAATACAGTTCAATCATCTTCCCCTTTTGTTCACCCGTGGTCGGGGCTGGTGAACCCTCCACAGTCGCCGCTCGCTGCCTGCCGACACACTACATAAAAGTCCCTTTAAACTTCCATGATCCAAAGACCTTCTCATGAAGAAGGCCTCTCCTTGGACAGCTATCCAGCCAGAAAGATGCGAAAGCATTGCAGGAGTTTGTGATATTTCTTAGAAGTATGAAAGAAATGACCACCCTCTTAGACCACATGCAAGAAATGAATGTTGTTAGCAATATGAAAATGATCACTCTAAAACTGCCCTATAGACTTAGAGAAAAGATAAAGCTGGTCTGTTAGAGGAAAATGAGAATCAAGAGGCCATGCTTCCTGATCTGGGGAACTTCATAGAAAAGGAAGTACGGTTCATGTCAAATTTACGCTATGGGAATATTCAAGATCCTAAACCAATCGCAACTGTCAAAGGTTCTACCTTTACTAAAACAAAAGGAAGATCAGGACCTAAGGGAAGTAGTTTTGATTCCGCTGTAAATACCTGCAGAAACGAAAGGCCAAAAGGAAGAAGATACATCTACTGTTAAGCTAAGATGGTTCTGCTTGTCATCCAGCGAGAAGAAGACAGAGAAATGACAAAGAGATGGCCCACGGTGGGGGTGGGGGGGGGGGGGGGGGGGTGGCTTTTGATGACTTGTCAGCTCGAACCTTGTATACCATCCCAAGAACGGACACCGCATTCTCGACAGGGCCAAGAAGAGCTTGTAATAGGAACACTTCTCCATCCGTTTCTCACCACGGATAGCTGACCTGCTGAGTTCTACTGGCACTTTGGTGGGGAATGGACAGGTGACGTGTCGGGTCTGGACCCTTCTTTGGACTAATGGAGTTGGGGGAGAAAGCTGGAAAAAAGAGATGGGGTTGGGACAGACTCCAGGACTTGATTAGGAGGGGGAAATTTCCTTAATTTGGAGAATTAGGAATTCCTCCAGTTTGCGTGTCACCTCACTCTGGCAATGGAGGAGGCCCAGGACAGAAACACTTGTGTGGGAGTAGGAAGGGGAGTTAAAATTGTTGGCAACCAGGAGATCCAGCTGGCCTGGGAGGACCGAGCGCAAGTGTAGGGTGAAATGCACGTCTAGTCCTGATACAATAGACATTAGACAAGAGACAATAGGTGCAGGAGTAGGCCATTCGGTCCTTGAACCAGCACCACCATTTAATGTGATCATGGCTGATCATCCACATTCAGTACCCCGTTCCTGCCTTCTCTCCATATCCCCTGACTCTGCTATAATTAAGACCCGGTCTCCACCGCCTTCTGAGGCAGGGTATTCCACAGACTCACAACTCTCTGCGTGATAAAGTGTTTCCTCGACTCCGTTCTAAATGGCCGACCCCTTGTTCTTAAACTGTATTTGACCCCTGGTTCTGGACTCCCCTAACATCGGGAACACTTAACCCTTAACCCTTATCCTTGACCCTTATCCTTGACCCTTATCCTTGACACTTGACCCTTATCCTTATCCTTATCCCTGACCCTTGACCCTGACCCTTGACCCTTACCCCTGACCCTTGACCCTTGACTTATCCTTATCCTTTATCCTTGACCCTTATCCCTGACACTTGACCCTATCCCTTGACCCTGACCCTTGACCCTGACCCCCTTAATCCTTAACCCTTACCCCAACCCTTAACCCCAACCCTTAACCCCAACCCTCATCCCTGACCCTCATCCTCAACCCTCATCCTCAACCCTCATCCTCAACCCTCACCCTCAACCCTCACCCTCAACCCTCACCCTCAACCCTCACCCTTAACCCTCACCCTTAACCCTCACCCCTTACCCTTAACCCTTACCCTTAACCCTTATCCTTATAGGTAGCAATAGGTAGCAAGGTGAAAAGTAAAAGTGGCAGGCAGACAAAACCAGGGCAAAAATCAAAAAGGGCCACTTTTCAGCAAAATTGTATAAGGGGTAAGTGCGTTGTAAAGACAAGCCTGAAGGCTTTGTGTCTCAATGCAAGGAGTATTCGTAATAAGGTGGACGAGTTGAACGTGCAGATAGATATTAATGATTATGATATAGTTGGGATCACGGAGACATGGCTCCAGGGTGACGTAGGCTGGGAGCTGAACATCCAGGGATATTCAATATTCAGGAGGGATAGAAAGGAAAAGGAGGTGGGGTAGCATTGCTGGTTAGAGAGGAGATTAACGCAATGGAAAGGAAGGACATTAGCTTGGAGGATGTGGAATCGGTATGGGTAGAGCTACAAAACACTAAGGGGCAGAAAACGCTGGTGGGTGTTGTGTACAGGCCACCTAACAGTAGCAGAGAAGTTGGGGATGGTATCAAACAGGAAATTAGAAATGCGTGCGACAAAGGCAAAACAGTTATAATGGGTGACTTCAATCTACATATAGATTGGGTTAATCAAATTGGCAGGGGTGCTGAGGAAGAGGATTTTTTGGAATGTATGCGGGATAGTTATCTAAATCAACATGTAGAGGAACCAACGAGAGAGCAGGCTATTTTAGACTGGGTTTTGAGTAATGAGGAAGGGTAGTTAGCCGTCTTGTTGTACGTGCCCCCTTGGGCAAGAGTGACCATAATATGGTTGAGTTCTTCATTAGGATGGAGAGTGACATTGTTAATTCAGAAAACAATGGTTCTGAACATAAAGAAAGGTAACTTTGAGGGTATGAGACGTGAATTGGCCAAGATTGACTGGCAATTAATTCTAAAAGGGTTGACGGTGGATATACAATGGAAGACATTTAAAGACTGCATGGATGAACTACAAAAATTGTTCATCCCAGTTTGGCAAAAGAATAAATCGGGGAAGGTAGTGCATCCGTGGATAACAAGGAAATCAGGGATAGTATCAAAGCAAAGGATGATGCGTACAAAGTAGCCAGAAAAAGCAGCATACCAGAGGACTGGGAGAAATTCAGAGACCAGCAGAGGAGGACAAAGGGCTTAATTAGGAAAGGAAAAATAGATTATGAAAGAAAACTGGCAGGGAACATAAAAACTGACTGCAAAAGTTTTTATAGATATGTGAAGAGAAAGAGGTTAGTTAAAACAAATGTAGGTCCCTTGCAGTCAGAAACAGGTGAGTTGATCATGGGGAACAAGGATATGGCGGACCAATTGAATAACTACTTTGGTTCCGTCTTCACTAAGGAAGACATAAATAATCTGCCGGAAATAGCAGGGGACCGTGGGTCAAAGGAGGAATTGAGTGAAATCCAGGTCAGTCGGGAAGTGGTGTTGGGTAAATTGAATAGATTAAAGGCCGATAAATCCACAGGGCCAGATAGGCTGCATCCCAGAGTACTTAAGGAAGTAGCTCAGGAAATAGTGGATGCATTAGTGATAATCTTTCAAAACTCTTTAGATTCTGGAGCAGTTCCTGAGGATTGGCGGTAGCAAATGTAACCCCTCTTTTTAAGAAGGGAGGGGAGTGAGAAAACGGGGAATTACAGACCAGTTAGTCTAACATCGGTTAGTGGGGAAAACTGCTAGAGTCAGTTATTAAAGATGGGATAGCAGCACATTTGGAAAGTGGTGAAATCATTGGACAAAGTCAGCATGGATTTACGAAAGGTAAATCATGTCTGACGAATCTTGTGGAATTTTTCGAGGATGTAACTAGTAGCGTGGATAAGGGAGAACCAATGGATGTGGTATATCTGGACTTCCAGAAGGCTTTCGACAAGGTCCCACATAAGAGATTAGTATACAAACTTAAAGCATACGGTATTAGGGGTTCAGTATTGATGTGGATAGAGAACTGGCTGGCAAACAGGAAGCAAAGAGTAGGAGTAAACGGTCCTTTTCACAATGGCAGGCAGTGACTAGTGGGGTACCGCAGGGCTCAGTGCTGGGACCCCAGCTATTTACAATATATATTAATGATCTGGATGAGGGAATTTAAGGCAATATCTCCAAGTTTGCGGATGACACTAAGCTGGGGGGCAGTGTTAGCTGTGAGGAGGATGCTAGGAGACTGCAAGGTGACTTGGATAGGCTGGGTGAGTGGGCAAATGTTTGGCAGATGCAGTATAATGTGGATAAATGTGAGGTTATCCACTTTGGTGGCAAAAAACAGGAAAGCAGACTATTATTTAAATGATGGCCGATTAGGAAAAGGGGAGATGCAGCGAGACCTGGGTGTCATGGTACACCAGTCATTGAAAGTAGGCATGCAGGTGCAGCAGGCAGTGAAAAAAGCGAATGGTATGTTAGCTTTCATAGCAAAAGGATTTGAGTACAGGAGCAGGGAGGTTCTACTTCAGTTGTACAGGGTCTTGGTGAGACCACACCTGGAGTATTGCGTACTGTTTTGGTCTCCAAATCTGAGGAAGGACATTATTGCCATAGAGGGAGTGCAGAGAAGGTTCACCAGACTGATTCCTGGGATGTCAGGACTGTCTTATGAAGAAAGACTGGATAGACTCGGTTTATACTCTCTGGAATTTAGGAGATTAAGAGGGGATCTTATAGAAACTTACAAAATTCTTAAGGGGTTGGACAGGCTAGATGCAGGAAGATTGTTCCCGATGTTGGGGAAGTCCAGGACAAGGGGTCACAGCTTAAGGATAAGGGGGAAATCCTTTAAGACCGAGATGAGAAAGACTTTATTCACACAGAGAGTGGTGAGTCTCTGGAACTCTCTGCCACAGAGGGTAGTTGAGGCCAGTTCATTGGCTATATTTAAGAGTGAGTTGGATGTGGCCCTTGTGGCTAAGGGGATCAGAGGGTATGGAGAGAAGGCAGGTACGGGATACTGAGTTGGATGATCAGCCATGATCATATTGAATGGCGGTGCAGGCTCGAAGGGCTGAATGGCCTACTCCTGCACCTAATTTCTATGTTTCTATGTTTCTACCCTCCACCCTTACCCTCCACCCTTACCCTCCTCCTCAACCCTCCACCCTTACCCTCCTCCTCAACCCTCCTCCTCAACCCTCATCCTCAACCCTCCTCCTCAACCCTCATCCTCAACCCTCATCCTCAACCCTCATCCTCAACCCTCATCCTAAATTTTTATCAGGCATTCCTTCTAATTTTAAAGAAAAAGTTTTCGAAAGTCAGCTTTTTCTTCTGAGCTTCCAGCTGATGCTTGAGGGGATTGAGTAGTCTCTTGTGGTTGGTCTTGAAGCAGGTTTTACAGGCTTCTGGTGAGGATTCCCTTTTTTCATTTAAAACTGCTGTTATTCTCTGTTATCAGCAGAGTTTCTGATAACACACAATTAAATAGCGGCTCCGGTAGTATATTTTGGAACTCCCCCGTCTTCCAATTCGTATTTTAGCACATTAAAACATTCTTTCGGGAGCAGAGCAAAACCGCAGCGTCTCTCAGCCCACCATTGACGCCGCCGGAACAACCAGATACTACTTTAACTGACAAACAAATACTTTGAATTAAATGAGACGTACAAGTAAAGGAACAGTGGTGAAGTTTGGCCCAGTTTATGCAACATTTGGCAGAAAGGGTAAGAGAGCCTAACCCTGGCCGACTCTTCCAGCATCAGAGGACCCAGTCTTTGGACATCCTGGATGGAAACTAGCACTAATTGGTCACCACTTTAGAAAGGAGCAGATATGAGAGGAAATGGATTCAGGCAACAGACACAAACATACTACACCAAATGTAGATTTAGACCAATTCCAAACAAAGCTACGGTTGGGTGAATGGAAGGGGCAAGATTACTTAATTGTAATGAGTTAAAAACAAATGTCATGAACATTAAACTACTCGTCCTGCAACAGGGGGCAACTAGGATTACTTTAACCAGGGGGTGTAACCTGGTCTAAAACAAAGTGCTGGAGCTACTCAGTGGGTCAAGCACCATCTGCCTGCCTGCAAGCAAAGGGAATGGACAGATGTTTCAGGTTGGGATCCTTTTTCAAACTGATGGAGTAGGGCAGCGAAAGTGGAAATGAAACTAACACTAATTGGTCACCTTCGCAAAAGAGCAGAGGGGGAAATGCATTCTGGCAACAAACACTGAAACCAAACATAGAATTAGGCCATTTCCAAAACTACAGTAGCGCGAATGGCAGGATTGCCAATTTGTAATGAGAATTCAAGCATCATGAACATTAAACTAGTTTCCCTGCAACAGCAGCCAACTAGGATTACTTTAACCAGGAATATAACCTGGTCCAAAACAAAGTGCTGGAGGTACTTCGCAGATCAGGCACCATCTACCCGACCACAAAGGGAATAGACAGATGCTGTCGTTTCCAGTGGGACCCTTTCAGACTGATGGAGTCGGTCAGAGAAAGTGGGAAGGAGGTGGGAGCAGGATAAAGCCTGTCATGTGATTAGTGGATACAGGGGAGAGGGTGATGGGTTGTGACATTGGCTAGGGGTGACAAGGAGACATAAGGTGCAACAGATGAGAAGAGTGAAACGTAAAGCTGGAGGGAGGGATATGGGTGGAAGGGGATAGAGTGAAATACGAGTGGTTTGGGAGGTGAGCGTACAGAGAGAAGGAGCAGAGTGACCAAGGCGTTGAGGGAAGTGTTCACACCAGGGGTGTGCAAGGAAACAGGGGGTTCCCATCACCAGGGTGGGGGGTGCAGGGAACTAGGGGGTTCCCATCACCAGTATGCCGATTCCCCACCTCTATGCCACATTTCCCTTTTATCCCCTCCCATGTCCTATTCACCCATAAACTTCCCTCTGGCTTCATCTTCCACACCTCTATCCTTCTTATCCAACATGTTTTATCACTTTCACCTCTGGCCTTTGTTACTTATTCCATCCATCTGCCAATCACCCACCTACACATGCCAGGCTTTGTCCCACCGCTGCTTTCGATCTTTCTCCCCCTACTCCAGTCTGAAGGTTTCCAACCCAAAATGCCATCTATCTATTTCCCCCACAGATGCTGCCTGTCCCTCAGAGTTCCTCCAGCACTTCTGCTCAACGTTCCAGCACCCTGAAATACAAGGAACGTGAGCACAAAGCAATTGGGAAAATACATTGTTAATCTTTCTCAAATATTTATCTCCATTGAAGCCACAAGAGGGTCTAAACAAGGGCCTTATCTTCATACCATCTCCACAAAGACTAGATTAGGTAGACTTGGTTATAACAAAAAAAAGATCACTTTAATGACTGAAATCTCCTGACATCCTTGATCACACCCTCCATCACAAGCAGTACTTGGAACAGCAAGTTGGCAAAGCCCATCTATCACAAACCATAGAAAACTTGGGACATTAGAAGATCTCCGAAGACCTTGGCACATCAACCAGAAACAAGTAGAATAACAGCAGCAGGCGAGAAAATTCTCCATTCAGCTCAAAATATCAAAGACTGGATGGACAGGGCCGGGAAAAATAACTAAATGTTTCAAGGGCAGTTTATCGTCACATGTACCAATTAAGGTACAGTGAAATTCAAATGTGTCTGCAGTAGTGAATCCTACAGGGTAGAATACATTGTCTATTTTCATAATCAAACTGGTACAGCAACATGCCAGCTATATCAAAGACATATAAAATTATAAAAGGACTGGACAAGCTAGATGCAGGAAAAATGTTCTGAATGTTGGACGAGTCCAGAACCAGGGGCCAGTCTTAGAATAAAGGGGAGGTCACTTAAGATGGAGATGAGAAAAAACTTTTTCACCCAGAGAGTTGTGAAATTGGGGAATTCCCTGCCACAGATGGCAGTAGAGGCCAAGTCACTGGATGGATTTAAGAGAGTTAGATAGAGCTCTAGGGGCTGGTGGAATCAAGGGATATGGGGAGAAGGCAGGCATGGGTTATTGATTGGAAACGATCAGCCATGATCACAATGAATGGCGGTGCTGGCTCGAAGGGCCGAATGGCTGCCTCCTGCACCCATTTTCTATGTTTCTATGTACAACACTTCACACAAATAGTGAACTCCATGACTGAGCTGCCCAATGCTGTACTCTTTACTATGGGTATCAAACCTGACCCATTGAGTTACTCCAGCACACGGTGAAACGTTACCTATCCATGTTCTTCAGAGATACTGCCTGACCCGCTGAGTTATTCCAGCACGCTGAAAAGTCACCTATCCATGTTCACCAGAGAAGCTGCCTGACCCGCTGAGTTACTCCAGCAATCTGTCTTTTTTTATTGTAAACCAGCACCTGCAGGTCCTTGATTTTCATCCCAAATATTCCCTGGTTTCAGGGCTTTTGCAAACTTTGGTATCTGGGCAATGGGTGCATTACAGGGAAAGGAAACACGTCACAGAGTAATAAAGAACCATTTTGCAGTAAAGAGAACAATTATATCTAATTTGTAGACAACGCTCCCTATGTGCAGTGAATTCATATAACAGGTCCGCTGCACTGCAGGTCCATCCAGTTTGTGGTCAACACTCCCACTGTGTGGTGATCTGCCGCACTGCAGGCCCATCTGATAGGTGGACAAAGTACTGGTTTGACTTGGCAGCAACAACAATTCTTGGCAATATCCTCATAAATCTCGTCTTCACACTTTCAAAGGGTCTCCAAACATTGGAGACAGATTGGATCAGCTCTTTGAGGAATTTTACACATCCTTACTCCAATCCACAGCAGACTTATTGTTCCAAGTCACTGGGATCACAGTAAGAATTCCCCTCGGGGCCTTCAACCCAATATTCCATATTATCCCTGCATCTGTTCCAGCTCCTTATTCCACTTCAATCATTAACAATAATCACTGATCAACATTGTACCACAGATAGACACAGAGTGCTGGAGTAACTCAGCAGGTCAGGCAGCATCTGTGGAGAAGGATGGGTGATATTTTGGGTAAGAACCCTTTTTTCCCCCCCATCCCAAAATCTCATGTTTCTCCAGAGATGCTGCCTGACCCACTGAGTTACTCCAGCAATGTGTTTATGCTTGGTATAAACCAGCATCTACAGGTCTTTGTTTCTACATTTTACATCACCCAGATTTAATTTCAGTTGTGATAAGGTTAGGGCATCATCACTTTAGTAAAGATACATCCTTTTATTCTGACTGTGCCCTTTGGTCCGAGACTCTCCCACTAGTGCAAACATCCTTTCAGTTCAGAGATACAGCATAGAAACAGCACACTTCCAGTTGCACCAGAAAAAAAATTAAAAAACCCTGGACACTTCAAGTGACACAATTGAAAGGAAAAGTCAGCACAATTAATCAAAGAAACAAACACAATTCAGTAGAGAGCTGTAGTGTTCTCACCGACCTCATGTCCTGGAGATGTAGATCCACATCAGACACAAGGGGAAACTTCCTCCGTAGTGCGGTGGATCTACCGGAGGATGTAGTGTAGTTGAGGTCCGTTGCAGGTCTGGGTGAGTGAGGCCCAAAGTTTTGGGAGAGTCAATGCGAGGTCCTGCTGGTGTCGGACCGTTGCAGGTCTGGGTGAGTGAGAAGGGTCTGAAGAAGGGTCTCGACCCGAAACGTCGCCTATCTCCTTCGCTCCTTAGATGCTGCTGCACCCGCTGAGTTTCTCCAGCTTTTTGTGTACCCACAAGGGGAAACTTCCTGTCTCCGAGCACTGCTTCCATCCAGGGCTCAGGACCACTGCTTTCCCCCCCACAACAGCCCAGGACCACTGCTTCACCCCCCACCCCCACAACAGCCCAGGACCCTCTCCCTCTCCCTCTCCCTCTCCCTCTCCCTCTCCCTCTCCCTCTCCCTCTCCCTCTCCCTCTCCTCTCCCTCTCCCTCTCCCTCTCCCTCTCCCTCTCCCTCTCCCCTCTCCCTCTCCCTCTCCCTCTCCTCTCCCTCTCCCCCTCTCCCTCTCCCTCTCCCTCTCCCTCTCCCTCCCAACAGCAGGACAACTACACGCCCACAACGCCCCCTTTTATGCACAGCAGCTGACAATTTTCTAACCAGCTCCAGTCAAGCCAATTATCACATTCAACCTTCGCCCACCAGTGGCCAATCAATGTTTGTTGCACACATCATGATATCCACCTGGGGCAGTAGTTGTCTGCGGGACAATAATTGCCCTCGTAGACTCATTGCTCTTTGCACAAAGTGGCTGCTTGCATTTCCTTAAGTCAGAGAAGACCATAACACACGGAATCAGAATTAGGCCATTTGGCCCATCGAGTCTACTCCACCATTCAATCATGGCTGATCTATCTCTCCCTCCTAACGCCATTCTCCTGCCCATAACCCCTGACACTCGTACTAATCAAGAATATATCTATCTCTGCCTTAAATATATCCACTGACGAGGCCTCCACCGCCGTCTGTGGCAACGAATCCCACAGATTCACCACCCTCTGGCGAAATAAATTCCTCCTCATCTCCTTCCTAAAACAGGCCCTTCAGCCCAAAGAGTCTGTACCGACCAGCGATCACCCCGTACACTAGTTTAGAGATTCAGCACGGAAACTGGCCCTAAGGCCCACAGAGTCTACACCACCGTGCCAACCCATTTTTTGTTATTTTTCTATCCATGATTCCATTTTTTATTCTACGCCAGCTCGTTGGTTCACAAATTGGTCACATTGAGAATGTCAACCTGAGGCGAAACTTTACCACACAGAGGGTGGTGGGTGTGTAGAACGAGCTGCCGGAGGAGATAGTTGAGGCTGAGACTCTCACATTTGGACAGGTACATGGATAGGACAGGTTTGGAGGGATGTGGGCCAAACACGGGCAGGTGGGACTAGTCTAGATGGGGCATATTGGCCAGTGTGGGCAAGGTGGGCTGAAGGGCCTGTTTCCGTGAATCTGGGACTTTCTTTTTCCCCAAAATCATCCGGTGGGCCGGTAGTTTGACAGCCCTGCTTTAAACCAATGCCCTGGAGTGCTTGAATCACATATTCCGGGAAAAAGACTGTGCATTCACCTTATTTTACCCTCAGGGTTTTTACTCACTTCTAAAACAAATTTTGCTTTATTTTGAACTTCCAGCACCTGCAGATTTTTGAGCGTGTGAAATTTTGTGATCAGCGTGAGAGCGTGAGAATTTTGTGAAATACATGAGTCTCACGCTCAATGCGTGAGAGTTGACAGCCCTGCACCAATGCAGTCGTTGATGTAGCAGAGGTAGAGTTCGGGGATAGGGCTATGGTACGTCTCCAACAAGGATTGTTCGACATATCCTACAAAGAGGCGGGCATAGTTAGGGCCCATGCGCGTGCCCATAGCTTAGATATGTTACAATACTTACCTTCAGCGGCGCTGCAGTTCTGTCACTACCCGTGTGCGCGACTTTGGCGCCTTTGAGAGGGGGGGGCGGGTTTAAAATGCGGTATTTCGGTAGCCTATTCAAATCGATCTTGAACAGGCTATTTAGTTGATGAAGAAAAATCGCTTCAACTGCCGTTCTCTGAAGTGATTTTTAAACTGCGCTTGCTAATTTAATTGCTGTAGTAAATTTTAAATCATCTTCCAAAGCCGTGAACGCCGACAACGGGACGGACCTCGCGTAGGGGACAAGGCAAGGTACACAGTTTATTTTTTCATTAAAAAGTACTTCTTAGGATACCTTCAATCAAAATGTCACGTTGCGAGAAGGTGATTTATTCCCCATACGAACCGGCAGTATTTTCCCTGCCGATATGGGGTTTAAATTCACCACAACCGCAACGTTCCAATCAATCGCGTTCCAGACAATCCCACTCGCAAGATGATTTAAATGGCCATTCATTTACAGGAATTAAACATTAAATTCCTTCCATTTGGCCTATAAATTAATGACAATGAGATTTAAAAATCATGTTATATTGTAAATTATTGTGTGAATGTTATTGGGCACTTAGGCTATTTAAAAATGTTCATCTTTTCTTAAGAAATTGATAGATGTTTAGATCTAGTAATTGAATTTTGTAATTGGCTACAATTAACCATACCATATAATCATATAACAATTACAGCACGGAAACAGGCCCTCTCGGCCCTTCCAGTCCGTGCCGACCATTTGTTTTCCCCTAGTCCCATCTACCTGCACTCAGACCATACCCCTCCATTCCCTTCACGTCCATATACCTATCCACTTTACTCTTAAATGTTAAAATCGATCCTGCCTCCACCACTTCTGCTGGAAGCTGATTCCACACAGCCACCACCCTCTGAGTAAAGAAGTTCCCCCTCACGTTACCCCAAAACCTCTGTCCCTTAATTCTCATGTCATGCCCTCTTGTTTGAATCTTCCCTACCCTCAATGGGAAAAACGTATCCACGTCAACTCTATCCCTTTCATCATTTTAAAGACCTCAATCAAGTCCCCCCTTAACCTTCTGCGCTCCAAAGAATAAAGACCTAACTTGTTCAACTTGGGTTAACTAAATTGGGTAACTAACTAATGATATGCTTTAATTTCAGGTCATCCAAATAAGATTGTTTCATATTTGTTTCAGAATACTTCAATCTATAATAACTGAACATTTCTTTCAGTTCTCTTAATTTTTAAGAAAGTTATGGGCTTTTGACTGTCCTCGATCACAGCTTTTGTCTTAAGTCAATGGAAAAGCAATAGGGAACAAGCTGCTAATTTCTGAGTATGAAAATGCCCATACCTTTTTTTAATACTGAAGATATGAAAGTGAAGTAGGTGTCAAATTAAACTTCATTTTATGCTTTATCTGGTGGGATAAATTGCAGACTTGATTTTTCAAATCTCAAAATTTTGTTACATTGCTACATAGTATTTGGAGGAGGGTACACAAAAAGCTGGAGAAACTCAGCGGGTGCAGCAGCATCTAAGGAGCGAAGGAGATAGGCGACGTTTCGGGTCGAGACCCTTCTTCAGACTGGTCAGGGATCAGGGAAACGAGAGATATAGACGGTGATGTGGAGAGATAAGGAACAATGAATGAAAGATATGCAAAAAAGTATCGATGATAAAGGGAACAAGCCATTGTAAGCTGTTTGTGGTGTGAAAATGAGAAGCTGGTGCGCCTGGGGTGGGGGAGGGAGATAGAGATAGAGGGAATGCCAGGGCCCGAGGGCTGAGGGAGAGGTGGGAAGGGGAGGAGACAGCAAGGGTTAACAGAATTGAGAAAATTCAATATTCAAGCCCAAAGGATGCAGACTCCCCAAGCGGAATATGAGGTGCTGTTCCTCCAGCTTGCGGTGTTGCTCACTCTGGCCGTGGAGGAGGCCCAGGACCGAGAGGTTGGATGTGGAATGGGAGGGGGAGTTGAAGTGCTGAGCCACCGGGAGGTCGGGTTGGTTATTGCGGACCGAGCGGAGGTGTTCGGCGAAGCGATCGCCAAGCCTCCGCTTGACAATTGACAAGGGAGTTGCGGAGGGAGCGGTCTTTGCGGAAGGCAGACAGGGGGGGAGATGGGAAGATGTGGCGGGTGGAGGGGTCACGTTGGAGGTGGCGAAACTGGCGGAGGACTATATGTTGTATTTGCCGGCTGGTGGGGTGAAAGGTGAGGACCAGGGGGACTCTGCCCTGTTTGCGAGTGGGGGAATGGGGAGCGAGGGCAGTGTTGCGGGGTATGGAGGAGACCCTGGTGCGAGCCTCATCAATAGTGGGGGAGGGGAATCCCCATTCTCTGAAGAATGAGGCCATTTGTGATGAAATTTGGAGGAAATGGGAGGAGTCAAACAAAAAGTCATTAAGGGTAAGGACCAGCTCCGCTAGCGGAGGAGAGTATCAGTAGACAGGGATTGGTTGGTTCTGCGGTCGAGGAAGAAGCGGAGGGCTTTGCGGCCCCTCTGGTGGGTGATGGAGGTGTAGAGTGACTGGACATCCAGGGTGAAGATGGGGGGATGGGGGCATAGAGAATGGATGTCATGGAGTGGACGAAGGGCGTGTGACGTCATGGGCGTGTGAGGTAATCACGTCGGGCGTGTGTGGCGCGCTCTGGTCGCGCATGCGCACTGGGTTATGAGGCCCGGCCCACTTAGACGTGAGGCGCCGCCGTTTCGGCCCCGCGTCCCCTGCTCCAGCTCTACCGGCGGCCCCGCGTCCACCCGCTCCGGCTCTACCGGCGGCCCCGCGTCCACCCGCTCCGGCTCGGCTCTACCGGCGGCCCCGCGTCCCCCCGCTCCGGCTCGGCTCTACCGGCGGCCCCGCGTCCCCCCGCTCCGGCTCTACCGGCGGCCCCGCGTTCACCGTCAGCGACGCGGGGCTCGATGCGCCGCAAGTCCGGTGAGTTGTCGTTGAAAGACAGTGAGTTTGTGCCGTGGTCGCGAAAGGCGCGTTAGCGGCCGCTCTGCTGCTTCCCCGGGCCTGACCCAGCCCGGCGCTGGAGCTGGAGCTGCTCGGCATTGGCGGTCTCCTCCCTTGACGCACCCACTTGAAAGTCAGTGTCGCCCCGAGCCTCCCCACTGCGGAGACGGCCGCGGTGGCAGAGCTCGCCCCGATACCTCTCCCGCTGTTTCCCTGACGACGAGTTGCAGGAGCTGGCGTGTGCAGGATCGGACAAAGGAAAGTGCACGCTGTAGAATAGTTGTCTGCATATACTGTTGGTTAGTGTATACTAATTAGTTACTTTGTCGGTATTAATCCTGAAAGATTCAACAACCAGTTATACATTGTTTGGATTTGCCTAATACAGATAGAAGTTTACTTGAACAATTAGTTGAAGTGTCTCTACCCGAAAAGTCGCCTATCCACGTTCCTTGTGTCCTTTTTGTATTAATCAGCGTCAGCAGTTCTTCAAGGTGTGTTGAAGACAGACAAAAGAAACTGCGGAGGCTGAAATCTTGAGCAAAAATCAAAGTGCTTCTGGAATTCAGCGGGTAGGCATCTGTGGAAGGGATGAACAAATCACGTTGGTTACGGATGCAACCTCAATTGCTAACACGGCCAATTTTTGGGAGTAGAGTTGTTTGCAATGCTCTGACTACTATTGATTTTCTGGGCTACGGAAGAGTTTAATCAGATAGATTTGCCAATTGTAATTTGTCATTTCAAATAGTTCCAAGAGAAAGTACATTTAGAGTCATAGAGCACGGAGACGGATCCCCCGTCCCAAGTTGTTTATGCTGACCAAGATGGCCCATCTAAACTATGTATAGGAAGGAACTGCGGATGCTGGGTTAAGCTGGAGTAACTCTGGGACAGACAGCAACGTTTATTCGTTGATTATGGAGCTAATACTTACTATTATGATAGTTTCCAAAAGCCCTGTGATTCAATACTGAGAAATATAGATGGTGATGTAAAATACATTTTGTTCTATTCCATTACAGCAAGCCCTTGAATGCAAGATAAAACATCAAGGGTGAAAAGTAAAGTTCCATCTTTTGGCATGGCAGGTGGCAGAAGAGGGCCAAGTAGGACATCATATTGCAGAACACCACTCAATGAATCTGGAACATTAGGAGGTTCTGGCTATTCTACCAGCTCGCCCATTACAGGAGTACGGTCAAGAACCAGGTGAAGAAAATAATTCCTGGAGCCTTCTGTCTAGTATTATTGACCGGTCTATTATTTTTTTATGGGAGTGGGGTAGATTTGCATCTTGGTGTTATGAAAATGCCATGCATGTGTTTGACTAATGGTACAATTGCAATGTGATTTCCAAAATTGCTATTATTATTGAACATACAAAATTTAAATCTATTAACATTAAGGAATTATTTTGATTTGTGGCATTATTATCTCTAAATCTCTGGTGCAAAGGTTTCATTTTGGTTGAAGGTCTGTATCAATGATGTTCCACAGGGATCAGTGCTTGGATGTAGAGACAGAGCATGAAAACGGGTTCTTCAGTTCATTTTGTCCATGTAGACCAAGGCACCCCATCTTAGTGCTGTTTGCTGCGTTTGGCTTGTATCCCTCTAAACGTTTGCTATCCATGTACCCATACAAATATTTTGTAACTGTTGTTATTGTACCTGTTTCAATCACTTCCTCTGGCAACGTGTTACATTTCCTTCCCCCACCTCCCAATCCTTTGTGTGAACAGGTTGCCCCTCAGATTCTTATTAAATCCCCCCTCCTACCTTAAACCCGTGTCCTCTAGTTCTTGAATTCAGGACCCTAGGAAAAAGGTACAGCACTGCTGCCTCATAGTATCAGAGACCTGGGTTCAATACTAACCCCGGATGTGGAGTGTGAATGTTCAACCTGTGGCTATATGGGTTTCTTCTGGGTGCTCTAGTTTCCTCTCTCATCCCTCTCATCCCAAAGGCAAGTGGGTTTGTGAATGACTTGGGGCTCTGTAAATTGCCCCTAGTTTGTAAGGACTGGATGAGAAGATGGGATAGCATAGAACTAGTGTGAACGGATGATGAATGGTCATTGTGGACTTGGTTGGCCGAAGACTCTTTCCAAGATGTATATCTCTAAACTAAACATTGACCTTATCTATTAACCTCATGATGTTGTGTATTTCTGCACATTATCCCCTTCTGAACTACAAGGAATAATGTCCTCACCAGCCTAACCTCTCCCTGCAGCTTAGGTTCTGGGCCCTGGCAACATCCTCGTAAATCTTCTCTGCACTCTACCCAAATATTGGCATCTTTCCAATATTGGGTGACCAGAATTGAATACCATGCTCCAAATGTCTCACCAATCTTGCTCAAGTGAGTTTATTGTCATGTGTCTCTGATAGGACAATGAAATTCTTGCTTTGCATCAGCACACAGGACATAGAAGGCATTTACTACAAAACAGATCATTGTGTCCATATACCATATATAAATATATACACGCATGAATAAATAAACTAATAAAGTGCAAATACCAGATAACGGGTTATTAGTTATCAGTTTTGTCCGAGCCAGGTTTAATAGCCTGATGGCTGTGGGGAAGTAGCTATTCCTGAACCTGGTCATTGCAATCTTCAGGCTCCTGTACCTTCTACCTGAGGGTAGCAGGGAGATGAGTGTGTGGCCAGCATGGTGTGGGTCCTTGATGATACTGTCAGCTTTTTTGAGGCAGCGACTGCGGTAAATCCCCTCGATGGAAGGAAGGTCAGAGCCGATGATGGACTGGGCAGTGTTTACTACTTTTTGTAGTCTTTTCCTCTCCAGGGCGTTCAAGTTGCCGAACCAAGCCACGATGCAACCGGTAAACAAGTTGTCTACGGTGCACCTGTAGAAGGTGGAGAGAGTCCTCCTTGACAAACCGACTCTCCGTAATCTTCTCAGGAAGTAGAGGCGCTGGTGAGCTTTCTTAATAATTGTATCTGTTCTCGGTCCAGGAAAGATCTTCAGAGATGTGCACGCCCAGGAATTTGAAGCTCTTGACCCTTTCAACCATCGACCCGTTGATATAAACGGGACTGTGGGTCCCCATCCTACTCCTTCCAAAGTCCACAATCAGTTCCTTGGTTTTGCTGGTGTTGAGGGCCAGGTTATTGTACTGGCATCATATGGACAGTTGCTCGATGTCCCTTCTGTACTGCGACTCATCCCCATCAGTGATACGTCCCACAACAGTGGTGTCGTCAGCGAACTTGATGATGGAGTTCGCACTGTGACCGGCTACGCAGTCATGAGTATAGAGAGAAATCAGGGGGCTGAGCACGCAGCCTTGAGGTGCTCCCGTGCTGATTGTTATCGAGTCTGACACATTTGCACCAATATGAACAGACTGTGGTCTGTGAATGAGGAAGTCGAGGATCCAATTGCAGAGGGATGCCCAGAGATCCAGTTCTGCGAGTTTGGTAACCAGCTCGGAGGGGATGATGGTATTAAATGCCGAGCTGTAATCGATGAATAACAGCCTGACATATGAGTTTTTGTTGTCCAAGTGGTCCAGAGTGGAGAGCCAGCGAGATCGCATCCACCATTGATCTGTTGTGGTGGTAAGCGAACTCAGAGGGTCCAGGTTTTTGTCGAGGTAAGAGTGAGAGGTTGAAAATGTCCATAAAAACCCCAGCCAGTTGGTCCGCACAGGTTTTTAGAACACGACCAGGTATACCATCAGGTCCAGACGCTTTTCGAGGATTCACCCCTAAGGATTTCCTGACGTTGGCCATTGTGACTCATACTGAAATAGCATCACAGCGAATAGGGGCTCGGGAAGGCACATCGGTGTTCTCCCTATCAAGACGTGCGTAAAACGCATTGAGCTCATCAGGCAGTGATGTTTGTACAATCTTTTGTACAACTATAACATAACTTCTTCAGACTGAGAGTCAATGGCGTCCCCTGAGAGAGAATTCCCTGACTCTCGGTCTTGACATGAAACATCTGTTCCTTTTCTCCAGAAATGCTGTCTGACTTGCTGAATTCCTCCAACTTTTTGTTCCTATCTTCAGTTTAAGCCAGCATCTGCAGTTCCTTCCTAGAACATAACTTCCCAAGTTCTGTACTCCATTCCCTGACTGATAAAGGGCAGCATGTCAACCGTCGTCTTAACTATCCACTTCAGATAACTGTACTAGTTTTGCAAGATCTATCTGCTCTACAACACTTCCAGGATCCTAACATTCACTGTGTAGATCCTGCCCTGGTTTGACTTCCCAAAAAGCAATACTGCGGATTTATCTGAATTTGTTAGCCAATCCTCTGCCTGCTTGATCAGCTGGTCAAAATAAACTGAACTTAATATGGACAAATCATTTTGGTGTGGTTATGTGCGACTTTTAATGTGGACATCATCAGCCAAACAGTTTGTTTCTGTGCTGCATGGCTCGGACTCTATGATACAGGAAAGACATAACGATTGTATTGGGGTGTATTTGGGTAAGATTTACACGCTTGTTGTCTGAGCTTGAAATTGTTGCTCTGAAAAAAGGTTGAGTGAGATAGACACAATGCTGGAGTAACTCAGCGAGATAAGCAGCATCTCTGGATTGAAGGAATGGGTGACGTTTAAGGTCGAGATCCTTCTTCGTCACCCTGAACTGTCGACCTGTAACTTCAGTCTGGAGAAGGGTCTCGACCTGAAACATCACTTATTCCTTCTTTCCAGACGTGCCAGGGTTCTCGCTTAACTTTTTTTCCCTGTTGCCAAACGGGCAACTTTGGCAGCTTTTTGGGTTGCCAAGTGACAGTTTAGGTGGTCATTTAAGATGGCTTGCATGACAGATGCGATAATGTGCTCGGACGAAGTGCATAGTTACCAGTCGGAATTATACTCAATGAAGCATTCACATATTATTTCTGCTTCAAATAAAGTCATAAACTAAATGTTCTAAATATATATAAATAAATATAAACTGTCCATAAGGTGCCAGCACAACCTGGCTCTCAACACCAGCAAAACCAAGGAACTGATTGTGGACTTTGGAAGGAGTAGGATGGGGACCCACAGTCCTGTTTATATCAACGGGCTGATGGTTGGAAGGGTCAAGAGCTTCAAATTCCCGGGTGTGCACATCTGTGAAGATCTTTCCTGGTTTGAGAACACAGATGCAATTATTAAGAAAGCTCATCAGCGCCTCTACTTCCTGAGAAGATTACGGAGAGTCGGTCTGTCAAGGAGGACTCTCTAACTTCTACATGTGCACAGTAGAGAGCTTGCTGACCGGTTGCATCGTGGCTTCGTTCGGCAACCTGAGTGCCCTGGAGAGGAAAAGACTACAAAAAGTAAACACTGCCCAGTCCATCATCGGCTCTGACCTTCCTTCCATCGAGGGGATCTACCACAGTCGCTGGCAGCATCATCAAGGACCCACACCATCCTGGCCACACACTCATCTCCCTGCTACCTTTGGGTAGAAGGTACAGGAGCCTGAGAACTGCAACAACCCGGTTCAGGAATAGCTACTTCCCCACAGCCATCAGGCTATTAAACCTGGCTCGGACAAAACTCTGAACATTAATACCCCTCCATCTGTTATTTGCACTTTATTAAATTATTAATTAATGTGTGTATTTAAGTATGTAATTGTAGTCAATGCCTACTATGTTCTGTTGTGCTATGCAAAGAAATAATTTAATTGTCCTGTCAGGGACACATGACAATAAACTCTTTTGACTCTTTGACTCTTCACCAATCAAGACATGAAATATACCACATTGACATGCAGCAAAATTATAAGACAGTATCTCAACTATTTTTACACATTCCAATTTCTATTAGTCCTTTCCACTTCCAAACAAAAATGTGGTTTAATTATTCAGCGTTTAATGAACCTGTGTCAATAAATCCTGGACCATGGTAACATATATGCATACGTATAGTTGTGAATGTTGCTCATTAAATAACTACAGTACTGATACTCCATATTAAGAGCATTGATTTGCCATTAAAATGAATTCTGTAATAACATGTCAACGGCAGCAGTGACAATCGAACACTGCGGTTTTAATGTCTCACGTGTTCACAATTTAATTAATCCATCTTTATGGATTAAAACAAATAATAACATTGGGAATTAAAACTCATTTTATTGCATTCCGTTATCAAACATAGTCAATGTTCGCTCTGAAGACATTTCCAGCACAATAGGGTCAGGGAGGGGGTTGTGTGTGAATCAGTGCGGGGTGGGGGGGGGGGTGGTTAGAAAGCAGTCAGTGCAGAATGGATGGATTGAGGCAGGTGAATTAGTACATGTTGGTTGGAGTAGGTAAAATTGTGAGGTGAGAGCACCTGGGATGTCAGTGGTGTTGAATGGGGGGGGGGGGGGTCAGTATGGGATGGATAAAAGTGCTGAAGAAACTCAGCGGGTGAGGCAGCATCTATGGAGCGAAGGAAATGGGCAACATTTTGGGGCGAAACTCTTCTTCGCACTGTTTACCCCCCCCCCCCCCCCCCATCGCCCGCTGCCTTGGCCGTTGGGAACTCCTTGGCACCGCCTCCCTCCTCCGCCAGCCAACAGCAAGTTGGGGGGCCGAGCGGTGCAGCTCAGAGATCCTATAGGTATAAGTGGTGCATCCCCCTCCCTCCCGGCCTTGGAGTGCGGGAGGGTTTGTTTTGAAAACGTCGTGAGCAGGTTTACAAGCAGAGGTCATTATCAGGCCGGGCGGGAGGGGGTGGAGCCGCTGTCGCGGCACTGCTGCTGCTGTTCGGGACCCGTCATTCGCTCCAACCCTTCGTCACCCCGCATCTAGTATCTTTGCCCCGCACAGCCGTTGCCGACACAAAACGTCGCGTTCCTTTTCTCCAGAGATGCTGCCTGACCCGCGGAGTTACTCCAGTTTTTTGTGTCTTATCTTCGGTACAAACCGGTATCTGGTTGCCAAGCCGGGCAAAATGACTCTGTTTAGGTTGCCGGGCGGTGCTTTGAGTGGTCATTGGCACCCGGGCAACCGCTAATTTAGAGCCCTGCATGCTGCCTGTCCCGCTGAGTTACTCCAGAATTTTGTGTCTTTCTTTGGTTTAAACCAGCATCTGAAATTACTTCTTAAAACATTTTAGATGCGCTGTGGTTATTTTTAAATCATTGGAAGCTGGGGGAAGGTGTTAGTAAGCCATTTAAAATTGAATGTCTGAGATGATGGGAGACAAATGGTTCCTTTTATTCAATTATCAGAACATCAAGATTTACAGTAGCTGGTAAAAGGATTGTGGAGGTGGTCAGGTTAAGATACACCATCTAGAGAGTAGTTGATGTGGAACTCGCCACCTGAAAGACCTACACTGTCATCCTGTTTCAAGCAATCTAGGCTGTGTACTTAAAGCTATGATTTCTGGGACTAAATAACTAATTCTAAAAGATTACATTTTGCAGTTTTTGTTCTGCTGAACAGCAGCACAAGGATCCACTACTCCTGTGTAAGAATTATGAAATAATTTAATGCAGTAAATATCTGTTCCCTCCCAACACGTCATTTATATATTTATATTTTGTATTCGTATGGTTTCTTGCAATGAGTCCTAATGTAAGATCCTTTCCCTCTACAGATGCCGTCTGATCTGCTGATTTTCTCCTGCACCCTGTTTTTTGTTCCTGTACTAGTAAAGCTGGGTGAGGAGGGAAAATATACTAATTTACTGTGAGAAGTGAAAAATAATGTTTGATTAAGTAATTGTGTGATTTCTTTCATTTCTCATAAATATCATGCCACTGGCAGCCTTATGACATCAAATGAAATATCACATCAGCTGATTTTTTTTTTGTTTTGTTTCTTTATTTTAGGAGTGGGTCGGGAACTGGCTTGACAAGTCCTCCCCTTGCAACCCAGACTGTGATTCCTTTGAAACACAGCAAGATTCCTGAACTACCTCTTGAGAAAAGTGTTCTATTTGAACTTCATCTTCTCTTCTGCCACCTCATAGCTGTGTTTGTTCATTATATCAACATCTATAAAACAGTATGGTGGTATCCCTCCACTCATCCGCCCTCATTTACATCACTGGTGGGTAATGGGTTCTTGTTCTGACATTTATATATGATTTATTTGAGTTCTTCAGATCAAATGCTTTGATAAATTCCAAATACCTAATGGGCCATTCATGTTTAAGCACATCCTATAAAGGAAAATGTAATTCCGTTAATATGTATTCTGCTTTGAAATTCATAACATTGTTCTAGCAATATCTTTAACTACTATATTGTCTGTATGTAGGACAACAAATGTTGCGATCATGTCCACTGCTCCCATTGTGCTCTGTTGGGGGCAATTCTGAGCCTGGAGCAGAGGGCTTCAGAGAAAACCTTAATAACAGCTTGAGGCCTTTGAATTGAGAAAGAGGAGACGGGGTGGATTTGTTAAAAGCGAATCTTTTTGGATTTTTTGAAAATTATTTGATGTGGTGTAGGTTAATGAAGGCAATGTAATAAGTGTGTATTTAGAGTCACAAAGTCATACAGTATGAAAACTGGCTTTCTGGCCAACTTGCCCACGTTGATCAATATGCCCCATTTACACTAGTCACACCTGTCCATACTTGGCCCATAACACGTTAAACCTATCCTATCCTTGTACCTGTCCAAATGTCTTAATTGTTATTATGGTACCTGATAGTATTTGATAAAAGTCACAAGTTGATTAGTGAATTGAAGCTCATAGAATTAATCTCATAGCCATATGGACAGGAAAAAGGCTAAAGCAAAGACTCTAAACATTATTATTTCACACTAAAGGGTGGTTGATAATGTTGTTTACCAGGGGCAAATGCTGGGACCATTAATGTTTATTGGAATTATTTAAGAAAGGATTTATTGGTATTGAAAGCAATCCAAACAAGGCTCACCAAACAAATAGTTAGTATGAGGCATAGTCCTATCAGAAGTAGCTGAAGAAGTTGGGTCTGAGTTATTCGTAGTTTAGATAAATGAGTGATCTTATCAGAACATATGATACCTCGCCATGGTTTCATGTCCTACCAACAGGGTAATAATCTCTAGATTGCTGCCTGAGCCACTAGCAAATCAGCATAAGGTCATTCTTTAATTTCATTTTCATGTATTTTGTGTTTTATGACTGTTGGCATACTTCCCTCCTGGGATAAATAGAGTTCTATTGTATCGGATGTGTATGAAGGAACTGCAGTTGCTGGTTTAAACCAAAGACAAACACAAAATGCTGGAGTAACTCAGCAGGGATAGGCTTGTCGGAGAACTGGGGGGGGGGGGGGGGGGGGGGGGGGGAGAGAGGGCATAGCTCTGACCGGTCTTACTGTTTCTGACTACATTTTATCTCTGTTTCTTTTGTTGTTTCCTTCTCCCAGCCAACAATGATCTATTCTACATTTTCCTTGATCCCCATTCCCTTTGCTCTGTTTTCACACCTTCACACTTCCTGATCTATCTCCGTCCCACCCCCCCTCTGTCTCCATCCGAAATGTTGCCCATTCCTTTTCTCCAGAGTTGCTGCCCATTCTGCTGAGTTACTCCAGCATTTTATGTATATCTTTGGCATAGGGTCAAAGGAATAGATTAAAGGAATGTGAGAGAAGTGGATTTGAATTTGTGGGGTGTTGGCACCAGTATTGGGGAAGGAGGGAGCTGTTGGGACGGACTGCACTTGAACCGGGCTGGGATTAGGACCCTGGAAAACTGCATAACAAGGGACACAGATAGGGTTTTATACTAAATAATGGGGGGGGGGGGGGGGGGGGGATGAAGGTCAACAAATTGCAAATGTATGGATGAAGTTAAAGGGAAGGAGAGTGCAGGAGAAGTTATTGAAGTCTCCAGAACGAATAGAACAAAAAGAGTCCAAGGTCGGGCAAAATTGGGACCACTGCGTGAAGAGGGGTGGTGAACATCCCCGGAATGATTAGGTTAATGTATAATGCGCGTTTGAGGGCACTGTGCCTGTACTTGCTGGAGTTTACAAAGATGACGGGAGACCTCATTGCAATTTAACAAATAGTGAAAGGCCTGGATAGAGTGGATGTGGAGAGGATGTTTCTACTATCTAGGACCACAGGGCATAGCCTCAGAATAAAAGGATGTATTTTTAGAAAGAGATGAGCAATTTCTTTAGTAAGAATGTGATGAATATGTGGAGTTCATTGCCACAGGCGACTGTGAATTTTTGTGGGTATTTTTAAGGCAGAGATTGACAGATTCTTGATTAGTATCTTTACATCAAGGTTACATCAAGAATAGCATGTTCCTACAAGGGTAAAAAGTCTGGGGTTACAAATTTAGTGAAACATAAGACCCATTAGAGATAATGGGTGGAGGTGGGGGAGAATTCAGTCAAAGGGAAGATCAATAGACAATAGGAACAGGAGTAGGCCCTTTGCACCGCCATTCAATGTGATCATGGCTGATCATCTCCGATCAGTACTCCGTTACTGCATTCTCCCCATATCCCCTGACTCCGCTATCTTTAAGTGCCCTATATAGCTCTGTTGAAAGTATCCAGAGAACCAGCCTCCTCTGCACTCTGAGGCAGAGAATGCTTTGTGCACAAATAAAGAGGAACTACTCGATGCTCCAATATCCCAATTCACTGGATGTTTTCAAGAGTGAGTTAGATATAGCTCTTGGGGCTAATGGAATTGAGGGATGTGGGGAGAAAGCAGGAAAGGGGTACTGATTTTGGAAGATCAGCCATGATCATATTGAATGATGGTGCTGGCTCCAATGGCCTACTCCTGCTCCTATTTTCTATGTTTCTATGACTGATTGTGAAAAGAACTGTCAATATAAATTTCCATAATGTTTCCATAACATTTGGGTAGTAGGTTGTTGATATTGTTAGGAGTTATATGTGAAAATGTTTAAAATTATCTCCTAATGGGGACATTTGTCATTGTAAATTGTGTGCGGTTCTTTGGTTGTTTAAAAAAATTGTGTATATTCTGCAACATTTTATCAATGATTGTTTAACTAATTGGACATATAGAGTCCAATATTAGATTTGATTAAACGTCTGTTCGGTTTGTTTCATGGTCTGAATTAACAAATCGCTGTTCCAGAATAGTAGCCTTGGCTGAACTGTTTCTTTTCCATTATAGAACTTCCATCTGATTGATCACAATTTATTAATCCTCATTACTATTGTATTGGCGCGTCGTTTTATTATTGCCGTTGTGAAAGAGGTAAGTAGCATTTTTAATCAAGGGGCAGTATTAGAAATCTAGCTGGCAGGTGGTTGAAATGTCAGTGGGAGAACATTTTGGTGATAATGGCAAGAAAATAAGGGGAAAGCCCCTTTCAACAACATAGGACAGGGTGTGGCAAAACTAAATCAGGAACATCTGCTTGCTGGTTTTTCTACATCAAATTAATAGGAATCATTCCAAAATGTAATAGTGATAGTCCGAAGCCAACTTGATCCCCAGATAGAAACCTAGAAAATGGGTGCAGGAGTAGGCCATTCGGCCCCTCGAGCCTGCACCGCCATTCAATATGATCATGGCTGATCATCCAACTCAGTATCCAGTACCTGCCTTCATTACCCCATGGAGAAAGGTAACATCTGCGAGTCCAAGGAAGTAAATGTCACTGGAGATCGAAGCTCGGATATAGAATCAATAAAGAAAGTGTATGGCAGATGTAGAGAAGTGAAAACAGATGACTAAGGAGAATATAGGGAAATTAAGAATTCTAATGGCAAAGGGGGCACTAAATTCTACTGATAGACAGAATTAGAGAAAACCCAAAGCATTTTTTTCCCAATATATTAAGGATAAGAAGTAACCATGGGAAGAATAGAATCCCTTGGGGGGCCAAAGGGGCATGTTAGTGAAGTCTTAAATGTGTTGTTTGCTTGGGTATTTACTAAGTTGTAATTAGATATATCAGGGATGTAGATGATGATATTGCAGAACATTTTGAGGTGTAGAAGTTTTGAGTGAATGAGAGAGGAGGACCCATTACATTATTAATCAATGTGGGGGATGGACCATAACTACCTTGTTAAGTGTCAAGGTAGTTATGGAAAAGGAAAGAAATAGACCAGAAATTATTTTTTTGAATTGGGAATAAAGCAATTTTTTTTTCCCCTCAGGATTAGGCAAATGCAGAGTGGGAGCAGCTACTTCAGGTTTAGAGAAAGTATCAGGGGTTGTTTGAAGAAACTTGTCGAAGAGTTCTTGAAATACTATCTTGATAGTCCAGTGAGAGGAGGGACTATACTGGACTTTGTATTGGGAAAACAAGCCTGGCCAGATAGCTGGTATTTCAGTGGGACAGCATTTTAGCAGCAGTGATCACAACTACGTTGGTTTTAAGATAGTTATGAATAAGGATAATTCTGGACCTTGGAGAAAGACGCTAAGTTGGTATAAGGCAGATTACAACATTATTAGGCAGGAGTTTGGGAAAGTAAATTGGAAGCAGCTGTTATGGGCAAGCCACATCAGATGCAGGAGTCATTGAAAGACTAGTTGATCAAAGTTCAGGATGAGCATGTTCCATTAAGGAGGAGGGATAAGGATGCAAGGGAAGGGAACCTTGGATGAAGAGAGGAGTTGTAAATTTAAAAAGAAAATGGAAGCATGTACAAAGTTTAGTAAGATAGTCTTTGAGGAACATAAAGCAAACAAGAAAAAACTCAAGCTGGCAATAATAAAGTCCAAAAGGCAATGAAATGGCAAGTGAGATGAAATAAAGTACAATTACCTTTTGTACATTCATTTAAAAAATAACAGTAGTTATGGAGAAGGTAGGACCACTCAGATAAAGAAGGACATTTATGCTTAGTTGGAAATTGTAGAGGATGTGCAAAAGTATTTTGCATATGTATTCACCAACAAAAAGGACATGGAGTTCAATGCAATGAGTGTGAAGTATACAAATATGCTAGGACAATTTGCGATCATTAAGGTTGTGGTGAGAGGTCTCTTAAAAAGCTTTAAGACGGATAAATCAACAGGGTCAGTTGGGATCTATCGCCTTATTGAGAGATAAGACAAGAAATTGCAGCAGCCTTGATGAAGATCTTTGTATCCCCGCTAGCCACAGGCAAGGTCTGGAAATGTTGGGGAATACAATAGCCAATGTTGTTCCTTTGTTTAAGAAGGCAAGAAGAGATAATTCAGGGAATTATATTCACAACAGTAGTACGGAAGCCACATGAGAGGATTTTTGAGATAGGATTTACTCTCATTTGGAACAGAATGAAATGATTAGCAGCAATCGGCATTGCTTCTTCCAACAATAATAATAATAATAATACATTTTATTATGGGGCGCCTTTCAGGACTCTTAGGACCCCTTACAATTAAAACAAGCATGACACCTTACAATTAACACAAGCATGAAACAAAAACAACATGTACAGCAACAATACACAATTCGGAGAGAGCAGCACCAGCGTTCACTCTCACCTCCAGCAGCCATGGAGCTGAGATGCATGGGATCTATGGTGACTTGGTAGTTTGGATTTGGAACTGGTGGAATGGTGTTCTTCTGGCTTTCAGTTTAGTTAATTGCTACGTGTACTGGGGTACAGTGAACAGTTTTTGTTGCGTGCTGTCCAGTCAGTTGAAATCCAGTTCATGATTACAATCGAGCCATTACATTGTAGGTCTGTGACCAGTGGTGTTCCGGAGAGATCTGTGCTGGGACCCCTTGTCACTTGTAATATTGCATAAAAGACTTGGATGTATATGTATTAAGGAACTGCAGATGCTGGTTTAAACCAAAGATGGACACAAAAACTGGAGTAACACAGTGGGTCAAGCAGCATCTCTGGAGAAAAGGAATAGATGTTGTTTCAGATCAAGACCCTTCAGACTGAGAGTTGGGGAAAAGGAGAGAGATGGGTTAAATGAATTAAAGAAATTCAAAAAAAGATGATCAAGGTCCATTGTTGGCTGTGGCCAAGGTGATAACGAGTTATGTAGATAATGAAACTCAGCAGGACGACAAACCAGAGGTATGAATATTGATTTCTCTACCTTCAAGTGACCCTTGCACCCCTCTCTCATCATTCCTCCTCCATCCTAGTTGTTGTGCTACTTTCACTGTCCTCTTAGAAAATAGAAAATAGGCGCAGGAGTAGGCCATTCGGCCCTTCGAGCCTGCACTGCCATTCAATATGATCATGGCTGATCATCCAACTCAGTATCCTGTACCTGCCTTCTCTCCATACCCCCTGATCCCTTTAGCCACAAGGGCCACATCTAACTCCCTCTTAAATATAGCCAATGAACTGGCCTCTACTACCTTCTGTGGCAGAGAATTCCAGAGACTCACCACTGTCTGTGTGAAAAATATTTTCCTCATCTCGATCCTAAAGGAATTCCCCATTATCCTTAGACTATGACCCCTTGTTCTGTACGTTCCCAATTCTTGTTCAGTTTCATTGTCTCTATAACTCGTTATCACCTAGCCCACAGCCAACAATGGACCGTTTCCTTGATCATCGTTACTTTTTTGAATATCTTTCATTCATTCATCCCATATCTCTGTATCACTGTCTATATCTCTTGTTTCCCTTTTCCCTGACTCCCAGTCTGAAGAAGGGTCTTGACTGGAAATGTCCACCATTCCTTTTCTCTAGAGATGCTACCTGACCCGAGTTACTCCAGCTTTTTGTGTCTATCTTTGGATTTTTACGTAGATAGGATGGTTAGAAAATTTGCAGACAACACCAAAATTTGTGGAGTTGCAGACAGTGAATGATGTCAAAAGATCGATAGATCAGTTGTAGATATGGGCGACGAATTGGCAGATGGAGTTTAGAACATAGAACAGCAGATTGCTGACAGCTGCAGGTCAAATAAACTTGTTGTAGTAGTGGATTTTAACTGTCCCAATATTGACCGGATAAATAGTGTGAAGTGTTTAAATGGGGTGCAATTCCTCAAAAGTGTTCAGGGGAGTTTTCTTAAACAGTATGTAGAAGGCACCCACAAGTGAGAGGGCAGCACTGGATCTGGTTTTGGGGAAATTGGGAAGGGCAAGTTAATTAAGTGTTTGTGGAGACAATAGGTGCAGGAGTAGGCCATTCAGCCCTTCGAGCCAGCACCTTTTGGGACCAGAAACCACAGTTCGATTGGGTTTAAGATGGTTATGGATAGGGACGGAGAGGGTCTACATGTTAAAATGCTCAACTGGGGTAAGGCCAACTTTGAGGGTATGAGAGAAGGTCTCGCTCAAGTTGACTGGAGCAGGTTATTGGAGAGGAAAAGATGATCAGCCAAGTGGGATGATTTTAAAAGTGCTGACAAACGCTCAGGATATGTACATCCCCATTAGAGTGAAGGGCAAAGCAGGCAAATTTAAAGAAGCTTGGCTCACAAGGGAAATTGAGGCATTGGTCAAAAACACGAATGATACATGGGACAGGTATAGGCAGCTGGGATCAAATGCATCCCTGGAGGAGTTTTGGGAACTAAGGAGTGAACTGAAAAAGATCAGAAGGGCAAATGGCCCAGGAGATAGCTGTGGTGAGTAGCATTAAGGAAAATCCCAAAAGATTTTATAAATACATAAGGGGGAAACGGGTAACTTTCGAGGGAGGGGGACCTCTCAGGAATCAAAGTGCTGTCATCACCTCTGTGTGGAGCCACAGGAGATGGGCAAGGTCCTCAATGAGTGTATTTACGGAGGAAATTGGAGCAGCCAATGAAGTGTCTTGAGAGCAGTCGGGGCTACTGTCGAAGAAGTACTGAAGGTACTGTCGTGTTTGAAGGTAAACATCAGATATCCGTGGACATTGCGGGAAACTAGAGAGGAAATTGCGGGAGCCCTGGGTGAAATTTATGAGTCCTTAAATTCAGGAGTGGTGCGGAAGACTGGAGGGTGGCAAATGTTGTGCCTCTTTTCAAAAAGGGCTGCAGGGAAAATGCTGGGAACTATAGGCTGGTGAGCTTAACATCTGTAGTTGGAAAGTTACTAGAGAGTATTCTGAGGGATAGGTTATACAGGTGTTTGGATGGGCAAGGGTTGATTAGGGATAGTCATCATGATTTTGTACGTGGGAGGTTGTGTCTCTCAAATCTGATTTTTTTTGAAGACGTGACCAAAAAGGTTGATGAGGGCAGAGCTGTAGATGTTGTACAAGGATTTCAGTAAGGCATTTGACAAGGTTCCGTATGGGAGGCTGCTCTGTAAGGTTAGGTCGCATGGCATCCAAGGAGAGATTGCTGAATGGATAGCAATTTGGCTCCATAGAAGGAAGCAGAGGGTGATGGTGGAAGGTTGCTTCTCTGACTGGAGGCCTGTGACTGGTGGTGTGCATAGGGTTTGGTGCTGGGCACGTTACTGTTTGTCATCTACATCAATGATTTGGATGAGAACATACAGAGCAAGATTAGTAAGTTTGCTGTTGATACAAAAGTGAGTTGTTTTGCAGATAGTGAAGATGGTTGTGAAAGATTGCAGCAGGATCTGGATCGATTGGCCAGGTGGGCGGAGGGATGGCTGATGGAATCTTATAGAGAAGTGTGAGGTGTTGGCATTTGGCAGAAGTGTGAGGCATTTTTGGACATCTAACAAGGGCAGGACATACACAGTGAATTGTAGGCCTCTGTGGAGCGTCGTAGAGCAGAGGGATCTAGGAGTACGGGTGCATAGTTTCTTGAAGGTCGAGTCGCAGGTAGATAAGGTGGTCAAAAAGGCTTTTGGCACATTGGTTTTCATCAGTCGGAGTATTGAGTATAGAAGTTGGGAGGTCATGTTGCAGTTGTACAAGACGTTGGTGAGACCGCATTTATAATATTGTGTTCAGTTCTGGGCACCATGTTACAGGAAAGATATTGTCAAGCTTGAAAAGGTTCAGAAAAGATTTACGAGGATGTTGCAAGGACCAGAGGGTGTGAGCTATAGGGAGAGGTTGAGTAGGCTGGGTCTCTATTCCTTGGTGCTGGAGGATGTGGGGTGATCTTATGGAGGGTACAAAATCATAAGGGGATTAGACAATTGGTGCAGGAGTAGGCCATTTGGCCCTTTGAGCCAGCACTGCCATTCAATGTGATCACGACTGATCATCCCCAATCAGTACCCCGTTCCTGCCTTCTCCCCATATCCCTTGACTCCGCTCTTTTTAAGCGCCCTATCTAGCTCTCTCTTGAAAGCATCAAGAGAACCTGCCTCCACCATCCTCTGAGGCAGAGAATTCCACAGACTCACCACTCTCTGTGATTTAAAAGTGTCTCCTCGTCTCTGTTCTAAATGGCTTACTCCTTATTCTTGAACTGTGGCCCCTGGTTCTGGACTCCCCCAACATTGGGAACATGTTTCCTGCCTCTAGTGTGTCCAAGCCCTTAACAATCTTATGTTTCAATGAGATCCCCTCTCATCCATCTAAACTCCAGAGTATACAGGCCCAGCCTGCTCCATTCTCTGAGCATATGACAGTCCCGCCATCCCATGAATTAACCTTGTAAACCTACACTGCAATCCATCAATAGCAAGAATGTCCTTCCTCAAATTAGGGGACCAAAACTGCACACAATACTCCAGGTTTGGTCACACTAGGGCTCTGTACAACTGCAGAAGGACCTCTTTGCTCCTATATTCGATTCCTCTTGTTATAAAGGCCAACATGCCATTTGCTTTCTTCACTGCCTGTTGTACCTACATGCTTACTTTCATAGACTGATGTACAAAGACCCCCAGATCCCGTTGTACTTCCCCTTTTCCCGACTTGACGCCATTTAGATAGTAATCTGCCTTCCTGTTTTTGCTACCAAAGTGGATAACCTCACATTAAACCTCATCTGCCATGCATCTGCCCACTCCCCAACCTGTCCAAGTCACCCTGCATTCTCATAGCATCCTCCTCACAGTTCACACTGCCACCCAGCTTTGTGTCATCTGCAAATTTGCTACTGTTACTTTGAATCCCTTCATCTAAATCATTGATGTATACTGTAAATAGCTGCGGTCCTAGCTCCGAGCCTTGCGGTACCCCACTAGTCACTGCCTGACATTCTGAAAGGCACCCGTTAATCCCTACTCTTTGTTTCCTGTCTGCCAACCGCTTCTCTATCCATGTCAGCACTCTACCCCCAATACCATGTGCCCTAATTTTGCCCATTAGTCTCCTATGTGGGACCTTATCAAATGCTTTCTGAAAGTCCAGGTACACTACATCCACTGGCTCTCCCTTATCTATTTTCCTAGTTACATATTCAAAAAATTCCAGAAGGTTAGTCAAGCATGATTTCCCCTTTGTAAATCCATGCTGAGTCGGACCGATCCTGTTACTGCTATCCAAATGTGCGGCTATCTCATCTATTATAAATTAACTCCAGCCTCTTCCCCACCACCGATGTCAGGATAACTGGTCTATAATTCCCCGTTTTCTCTCTCCCGCCTTTCTTAAAAATCAGATTAGATCGGGTAGATGCACACTCTTGCCTGGAGTCGGGGAATTGAGGACCAGAGGACATTTCAAGGTGAAGAGGAAAAGATTTAATAGGAATCTGAGGGGTAACTTTTTCAAACAAAGGGTGGTGGGTGTATGGAACAAGCTGCCAGAGGAGGTAGTTGAGGCTGGAAATATCCCATCATTTAAGAAACAGTTGGACAGGTACATGGATAGGACGGGTTTGGAGGGCTATGGAGGCAGGTGGGACTAGTGTAGCTCGGACATAGTTGGCTGGTGTGGACAAGTTGGGCCGAAGGGCCTGTTTACACACTGTATCACTCTATGACTCTAAAGGTACAACACAAGAACCGCCCCTTCATCTCGCAATGACTGCTTAACATAATGCCAAGATGTACTACTCTCATAAGTGGTTCAAATCTCATCTGCCTGTACATGATCCGTATCGCTCCATTCCCTGCATATCTATGATAATTCAATTCAATCAATTCAATTCAACTTTAATGTTATTGCACAGATACAAGTACGGGTACAACGAAATGCAGTTTAGTGACAGTATGAAGTGATAGCAATATATAGGTAAATACAGATAAATAAATACAGATGTGGAAATCTATTGGCGGGACTTCGAGTTCAGCAGTGCGATGGTGTTATTATAGAAGCTACTCCTCATCCTGCTGGTGCGGGACCTGAGGCTCCTGTACCGCCTCTCCGATGGTAGGAGGGCAAACAGTCCATGGTTAGGGTGGGAGGGGTCCTTGATGATCTTCCCAGCCCGTCTCAGACACCGTTTTCGGTGGAGGGCATCCATGACAGGGAGCGGGGCACCGATGATGTGCTGGGCGGTTTTCACCGCCCGTTGTAGTGCCTTCCTGTCTGCTACGGTGCAACTGCTGTACCATACCGTAAAGCAGGTGGTCAGGATGCTTTCGATGGTACAGCGGTAAAGGTTGGTCAGGATCTGGGGGGACAGGTGGGCTTTTTTGAGCCTCAGGAAGTAAAGGCGCTGCTGCGCCTTTTTGATCAGCTTGGAGAAACCCCAACAAGTGTGAGGTGCTGCACTTAGCGATATCAAATGTAAGGGGAAGGTATGCAGTTAATGGCAGGGCAGCTTTGATGTAAAAAAGGATCTTGGTCCAGGTCATTTGCTTCCTGAAAGTGGCAACACAAGTTGAGTGATAATGAAGGTGTGCGGAATGCTTGTCATCATCTGTCGAGGCATTGAATGTAAGATTAGAAAGTCATGTTTCAACTTTGGTTTGGTCTCAATTGAAGTATCGTGTGTCTGATTGCCCCTTGGCAGAAAGGATATGTATGCTTTAGAGAGGGTCCAGAAGATGTTTATTTGAATGTTGTTGCATTAGAGGGTATTAGCAATCAAGAGAGGTCTTGGTTTATTTTGTGAGAAACATCAAAGGTGGAGGGGAGGCCTGATAGAAGTGTATAAAATTATGAGAGGCATAAATAGGGTAGACAGTGAGAACCCTTTTCCCGGGGATGAAATGTCAAAGATTAGAAGCTAGTGTTATACAGCATGGAAATAAACTCTTTGGTTCAACTCATTCATGCTGACCAAAACGTCCCTATAAAGTCCTAGGCTGCCCAATATCTACTGAGAGCTCAGAGTTCTGACACCATCCTCGTAACTCTTCTCTGAACTTTTTCTAGCTTAATGGCTACTTCCTATAGTGGGGACAACAACTGAACATAGTACTCCAAGTGAAGCCTCACTGACTTTTTACACAACTATAACTTAATGCCCCAACTTCTATTATTAATTCCCTGACTGATGAAGGCCAGCATGCCAAGATCCTGAAATTACAAACTGAATGTTGGAAGAGTGGGCAGAGAAGTGGCAGATGGAATACAGTGTAGCAAAATGTGCATTTTGGTGGTAGGAATAAAGGTGTGGACTATTTCCTAAAAAGCCCAGTCTGAAGAAGGGTCTCGACCGGAAACGTCGCCTATCTCCTTCGCTCCTTAGATGCTGCTGCACCCGCTGAGTTTCTCCAGCCTTTTGTGTACCCTGGACTATTTTATAAATGGGGAGAGAATCCAGAAAATGGTGGTGCAAAGGGACTGGGAGTGCAGATGCATGAATCCCAAAAAGTTACTTTGCCAGTTGAATCGGTAGTAAGGAAGGCAAACTCAATGCTAGCATTTATTTCAAGAGAACTAGAATACAAAAACAGGTATGTAATACTGAGGCTCTATAAGGTGCTGGTCATTCCGCATTTGGAGTATTGTCAGCAATTTGGGCCACATATCTGAGGAACGATGTGCTGGCTCTGGAGAGAATACAAGAATGATCCCAGGAATGAGTGGGTTAACATATGATGGGCATTTGAAGGCACTGGGCCTGTATTCGCTGGAGCTTAGAAGGATGAGGGGGTCCTCATTGAAACTTGCCGATTAGTGAAAGGCTTGGATCAAGTGGATTTGGGGAGGTTGCTTCCACTAGTGGGATTGTCTAGGATCAGAGGTCATAGCCTCAAAGGATGTTCCTTTAGGAAGGAGATGAAGAGGAATTTATTTAGTCAGTGTGTGGTGAATCTTTGGGATTCTTTGCCACAGATGGGTGTGAAAGCCAGGTCAATTGATATTTTTACTGCAGAGATAGATAGATTCTTGATTAGTATAGGTGTCAGGGGTTATGGGGAGAAGGCAGGAGACTGGAGTTAAGGGGAGAGATAGACCGGCCGTGATTAATGGCGGAGAAGACTTGATGGGCCAAAAGGCCTAATTCTGCTCCTATATCATGAGCTTATGTCCTATGTTTTAATATTTAACAAACTTATTAAACTTTGTAGGACTGCTTTTTCTGTTGATACCAATGTTGTTGGTACCAATGGATTTATGTTTGAAATGCATTTCAGGGGTAATGATGTAGGCAGATTCCATTGTAGCATTGAAAAGGTTGACGAATGAGTAGTTGATCGGAAATCATTTGTTGTGCCATGAGAATTGGCAGGAGAACTCGCTCGATTCCACGGCAAAGAGGCAGTATTGACTGAATGACCACCTTGCATACCGTCACGTTTCTTTGAATTACCAAGGTCAAGCAATATGATTTAATAATTCAAATTCAAAGGAAGTTTGTTTAGATCCGCCTAATCAAATAAGACTTGTTTCTTGTAAATATCACAAACTCTGTATTTAGAATAATCTATTCTAAACTGGAATCTTCAATTATCTGAAGATGTGAAATTGAGATAATCTAAAAATAGAAATGCAGATTAAGATTGGTAGCGTTTTACCTCAATGAAGAAGAACCAAAAATAGCAATTTTATATCGAACAGTTTTCAATGTGTTACTCTTGAATTTTGTATTGCCTCCAAGCATCTTATTTTATCCTTTTATTTTTCAGGCCTCTCATGGAGGTAAAATCTCAGTATCCCAGTCAGTTATTTTTGTAACCACTCGATTCGCAGTTTTGACTGGAACAGGATGGAGCCTCTGCCGATCACTCATTTACCTCTTTCGAACATATTCTTTTTTGAATTTATTGTTCCTTTGTTATCCGTAAGTTGCCAATTTCCAAAGACTTTCAATTGTTTATGAAAAATAACTTTTAGTATAATCGAACATTTAAATGGGAATTAGAGGAGCATTTCTTATGCTTGAAGATGTTCTTGGTTAAAAACAATTTAGTGGGACAAGGACAATGAGGTAACTGGAAATTTGATTTTTTTGAATTGAATGTATCTAAAACAGGGGTTGACAAGAATAGAGACAAAAGAAACTGCAGATGAGCAAAACACCAAGTGCTGGAGGGACTTGGGTCAGGCAGCATCTAGGGAGGGAATGGATAACCGAAGTTTCAGGTCAGGACCCTTCTTCAGACCCAAAATGTCGTCTGTCAATTCCCTCCACAGATGCTGCGTGACCCACTTAGTCCCTCGAGCACTTTGTGTTTCGTTGTGAAAGTGTTTGTTCCAAGATTCATTTTGAGTGAGGCCCATCATTAAAATGGCTTGGACAGGAACAAAATAACATTCCATAAGTCTTTTTGATTTGTCTTTTGTCTTGAAAACCTGAGTGCAAGGATATAAGAATGATGTTGCAGCTCTACCATACCATGGTTCACCCTTTACTGATGTGTTAAATAGTTCCGATCGGCTATGTCAAACATTTGGTGTTGCTGGTGCATTTGTGAAGTGGCGATGACTCTGTTATACAGACAATCAATGGGCGATAACGGACACCATCTTCCCCCCTCTCCCATGGTCCATTATAACAAGGGTATACAGTAAATTGCTGACGTTGAAAAGATTTTGAATTCTTAATTTGCTTCCTAATTTTGATTCTTCAATTTTTAATAGATTTTGTTTAGTAGGCTTATTTTAGCGCAGACCATCATATATTTTGGATGGTTCAAGTGTTAATTACGATGTTTAAAATACATTTATGGATAGAAAAGGTGCATTGATAAGGAAGGTTTAGAGTGATATGGGCTAAATGTAGGCAATGAGACTAGCTGAGCTAGATATCTTGGTAGACATGGATGAGTTCAGTCGAAGGGCTTGCTTCTGTGCTGCAAAACTCTGATACTATTTGATATTCTTCTGTGTTGCTACCAATCCATGAGATAATAATAGCTTTGTTCCCATCCTGGACCTTTGCCATTCTGTATCCCTGCTAATTCGCCTTCAGTCATGCTACTACCCAGTTGACTATCATCACTAGTCCTAGATATATTAGAAGGTAGACAAAAATGCGGGTGAGGCAGCATCTATGGAGCGCAGGAAATGGACAACATTTCGGGTCGAGACCCTTCAGACCCATCCTGGATATATTACTTCTGTCTCCTCATCCAAGTTATTGAGATAATTTATGAACACTGGAGTCTCAGCACTGATCCCTATGTCACCCTATTCACCACAGCGTGAATCTTAGCATCTCTCCCCAATCACTCCCTCTTTTCCCCTCGCCTGTCGGGCGAGAGGTACAGAAGTGTGAATGCTCATACCCTTCAGATTCAGGGACACTTTCTTCCCAGCTGTTATCAAGCAATTGGACCATCCTTTCATAGAAACATAGAAAATAGGTGCAAGAGTAGGCCAGTAGTCTGTTCAAGCCAGCACCGCCATTCTATATGATTATGGCTGATCATCCAAAATCCAAGTCACCCTGCAGCTTCATAGCATCCTCTTCGCACTGCACACTGCCACCCAGCTTTGTGTTATCCGCAAACTTGGAGATGTTCAACAACTAGAGAACACTACTGAGCTACTATCAACCTCAATGGAGCCTGGGACTATCTTTAATCGGACTTTACAGGACTTTGTGTTGCACCAGTGTTATTTCCTTTATTGTGTATCTACACTGGACGGCTTGATTGTAATCGCGTATAATCTATCCGCTGACTGTTTAACATGCAACAAAAAGCTTTATACAGTAACTCGGTACATGTAACAGTAAACTAAACTAGAAACAGGACTTTGGACCACCATGTCCATTCTGACCATTGGACCTATCTCTACTCATCCATTTTGCCCACATTAGGACCATAGCCTTCTCTTCCTTTGCGAATCAATTGTATGTCTCGATCCCTTTAAATATTGTGCGACTCTTTGCGTCACCCACCTCAGTCAATGCATCCCAGATTATGACCATTCTGTGTGGGGGAAAATCCTCCCTCGGATCCCCTCCATACCACGTGCCTCTTGAATTACATCTTAACACCCTATTCGCTTGGATGATTTAATTCCGACTGACTGTTAACCAATGCCCAGTCCTCGTGAGAATGTATTCCAAATCCCAGATGTTCTAATGGAGACACGGGAGACTGCAGATGCTGCAATCTTGAGACAAATACAAACTGGTGGAGAAACTCGGAATTGTGCAGCATCTGTGGAGAGAAATGAATTCTTCCAGTATTTGTTTTTGCCCATGTCATAGTGCCAAATGCCACGGAAATAGACCCTTTGACCCAACTTGTCTGTGCCAGCCAAGTGAGTCCAATTTACCCACATTTGACCCATATCATTGTAAACCATTCCTATCCATGTATGTTTTCAAATATACCCACCACTATGCATTAAAAGTTGTCCCTCAGCTTCCCATTAAACCTTTCCTCTCCCATCTTAAAACTCAAAAGTTCTTGATTCCCCTACCTTGGGGAAAAAACTCTTCATTAATTCTGTTGGTTAACCTCATGTTTTTATGCACCTCTATAAGATTATCCCAAAGCCTCTGGTATTCCAAGGAATGAAGTCCAAACTAATCAACCTCTCCCTATAGCTTAGTCCTTCGATTCTGGGCCATACCTTTGAGAATCTTCCCTGTACCCTTTCCAGTTTAGTGGCATTTTTTCTACGGCTGAGTGCCTCAAAAATGTCTTGTATAACTAACATAACATCACAGGGAATTAACGGGTCCTTTTCCGAACGGCAGGCTGTGACTAGTGGGGTGCCAAAACTTTTATTTCCAGAGAGTTGTGAATCTGTGTAATTCTCTGCCATAGAAGGCAGTGGAGGCCAATTCACTGGATGTTTTCAAGAGGGAGTTGGATTTAGCTCTTGGGCCTAATGGAATCGAGGGATATGGAGAAAAGGCAGGAACGGGGAACTGATTTTGGATGTTGCTGGCCGAGGGGCCGAATGGCCTGCTTCGGGACCTATTTTCTCTGTTTCTATCACAAATTCTACATTCAATACTGGTTTGATGTCCCAAATTACGCACACCACCATTTTTGGTTCAATCTGCAAATTTACTAACAATCTAAACTATATTATTATCATCCAATTCATTAATGTAGGTAACAAACAGCAGTGGATCTGGCACTGACCCCAGTGACATTCCACTGGTCACACACCTCCAATCATAGAAACAACCCTCCACAGCTCTACTTTGACTCCTTCCTCCAAGCCAGTTTTGAATCCAATTGGCTAGCTTACCAAAGTCCAATTCGCTATCCAATTGGCTAGCTACATGAGCTCTTATTGTTCCAGACTAGCCTGCCATCTGGGACATTGTCAAAGGACTTGCTCATGTCCACATAGACAACATCCACTGCCCTGCCTTTATCAGTCATCTTGGTGACCTCTTAAAATATACCTATCAGATTTGTGGAC
Source organism: Okamejei kenojei (assembly GCA_035221665.1). NCBI lineage: Eukaryota > Metazoa > Chordata > Chondrichthyes > Rajiformes > Rajidae > Okamejei > Okamejei kenojei. The sequence goes on from CM069157.1 coordinate 71,319, forward strand.
ACTATTTCCCATGCACAACGCCATGCTGACTATTTCTAATCTGTACGTTCCTATCCAAATGCTGGGAAATTCTGACCCTAAGAATCCACTCTGATGTCAAGGCCAATGCCTGTAGCACCCTGTATTTGCTGGCTTTCTTTAATAGCAGTACATTCGGCTTAAGGAACTTCACCTGTGGCTAAAGATGATGCAAATATTGCTGCAAGGGCCTCCTCAATTTCCTCCCCAGCTTCCCACAAGGAATATTTTCTGGTTCAACACGTCCATGCCGACTAAGATGCCCCACCCAAGCCAATCTCGAATGTCAGTTGAATTAAATAAGATTAGTGTGAATGAGGATAGAAAAAAATGCTGGAGAAACTCAGCGGGTGAGGCAGCATCTATGGAGCGAAGGAAATGGACAACGTTTCGGGCCGATATCCCTGGATCTGTAGAAGGGTTTTGGCCCGAAACGTTACCTATTTCCTTCGCTCCATAGATGCTGCCTCACCCGCTGAGTTTCTCCAGCATTTTTCTCTACCTTTGAATTTCCAGCATCTGCAGTTCCTTCTTAAACATTAGTGTGAATGATGGTTGGTGGGGACTGTTTCATGCCATATTTCACTGACTATGATGATAGTGGTAAGTTGGTAAGATGGCAGAGTAATGGAAGTACAAGGTGGCAGAACAGGTGAGTAAGATATTTAACATGGTGCACAGGATATACAGGGCACAATGGAGGCTATAGTCCAACATTATAAAATATGGATTAGGCCGCAGAAAGAATACTGGCGCACTACGGGAAGAATGTGATTGCACTGGAGATGATACAGAGAAATTTTGTCAGGGATGGATGAGTTGGGCTTGTTTTCCATGGAACAGTTGTCTGATGAAGAATCTGACAAAGGTGTAAAAAATAAGACATTTTCATTCCCCTTAGCAGAGGTGTATAAAAGCCAAAGAATAGGTTGAAGGTGAGGGATAGTAGTTTAGAAGTAATCTGATGAATTGTTTTCACCCAGAGGATGGTTATGCTATGGAAAACACTGCCTGAGTGGAGATCTCCTGCAATATTTAAGTATCCAGTCACCAAAGCACAGTAGAGTGGTCCAAATACTGAAAAATGTGATTGGTAGGTTTGTCACTGCCAGGCTTTTCCCTCCTGCCCTCTTGAAAAGACAGATGACATTTCTCGTCTTCCTGTTGTCTGGTACATTTGTGGTCAGCAAAGATTTAAAAATCTTAGCTAGAGCTAAAGCAAACTCTTCCCTTTCCGCAGCTCACAGCCTGTGATAAATTTCTTCCAGCCCTATTCACTATCAAGCTTTCTATAATATTGAACTCCTCTTCTTTATTTACGGAGACGCAGTAGAATTTCACCTTCCCCTTCGTGTTCTCCCAACTCAAATCCTCTGGCCTTTCCTGATGGTGTTTCTCTTACCTTTTTCTCATCCTGAAGAAGTCCGAGCGATCTTCTGACTCATTAAAAAATAATGCATATTTGTCAGTAAGAAATGCAACAATGAATTATGATATATGTACACAATGCTGGAGTAATTCAGCGGGACAGACAGCAATCTCTGGAGAGAAGAAATGGGTGACATTTCGGGTCGACACCCTTTTTCGGACCTGTCTTTGTAATGAATTATCATAGTTGCTCTTTGTTTATTGTCTTTGCAGGTTTGGAATGTACATCCCTTTCTTCCGTTTGAAATACAATGCAAAAAAGTCTAATCTCTCATCTGTGGCTAACATAGGCCCCAATGAAACAATAACGGCAGTTGAAAGAAGTAAAGATTATTTAACAGTTTTGAAGGAAACCTTAAAAAATCATACAAACCAGCTGCATAGCCTAAATTCTATGCCAACACATGCATGCTGCTTGTCTCCAGACTTGATAAGAAACGAAGTGGAACACCTGAAAATGGACTTCAACTGGCGCATGAAGGAGGTTCTGGTTAATGCAATGCTCAGTGCTTATTATATAGCATTTGTGCCTGTTTGGTTTATAAAAGTAAGTAATGCAGTATTAAATGCATTGTGTATAGTGTTTGATAACCAACAAGGCTCATTGTACTTCCAAATGATTCACATATTTTCTTAACTACTAAAAGGAAATTGAATGTATAACTTTAGAATCTTGACTTGCACATCGCTTGTTTCATTTTGCAAATCAATTTATAATGTTATATACAAGTCAGGATGCTTTGCGATGAAAGCTGCAAGATAATATAGTTGTGTTTTGAGTTCTTGCTTTGATGCTTATTGGTAGTCAGCTGGGAGTGGTGTTGATGGCAATTACAATTTTTGAAAACACTTGTTCAGGTTCATGTATAGGAAAGCTTTAGCGGGTTATGGACCAGACACGGGTAAAGGGGGTGAGCTTAAGCATCTTGATTGGCATGGACGAAAGGGTCTGTTTCTGTGCTGTATAACTGTATAAATTTATGTCGGGTGTAGCTTAATCTTTGCTTGTCTATTCCATTTGTGTAAACAGTCAGCAAGTCTGTGTCTGAGAGGCGGGAATGGAAGCTCATTTTCTTTTGCTTCCTTGATCAATATTGAGATTATTACATTTGGAAATCCATATATGGATTCATTATCTGATGTTGCAAATTTTGAAATTATTAACATCTCCATTTCTGACCTTATTTGGGTGGCAAGATGTAAATGAAGCAATCAAATGTGATTGGATTTTGAACAGTGGTGTTGAAAAGTACATGGCATTGTTCATGGCTTGTGCTTGAGTAAGCCCATGATGACATCTAACAGCACTGTAGTGAGACTCTGATAATTTTCTTATGACAATTGTAGCCATCTGTTGTGTTGGGTATGTTGTCATTGTGGTTTTGCACATTGTAGTGGCTTGCTTGGCTAGTTCAGTTATGTTCTGGTCTGGAATTATACATAAGCCAGACCAGATAAGGGCAGCAGGTTTGCTTTGCAGAAAGGAGTTGTAAACTGAATTTACGCTTCACTCGTTTCATATTTACTATATTTGAAGGAGCTACAGATGCTGGTTTAGGCTGAAGATAGACACATAAAGCTGGAGTAACTCAGCGGGACAGGCAGCATCTCTGCAGAGAAGGAGCGGGTGACTTTTCAGGTCAAGACCCTTCAGACTAGTTGGGGGAAAGGGAAATGAGAGATATAGATGATGTTGAGAGATATAGAATAATGAATTAAAGATATGCAAAAAAGCAACGATGAGAAAGGAAACGAGCCATTGTGAGTTTATTAGATGAAAACCAGAAGCTGGTGTGACTTGGGGGAGAGATGGAGAGCGAGAGAATGCTGGGGTTAGTTGATGTTAGAGAAATCAATACTCGTGCCACGGCTGTAAGCTGCCCAAGCCAAATATGTGATGCTGTTCCTCAAATTTGTGCTTAGCCTCACTCTGACAATGGAGGAGACCTAGAACAGTAAGGTTAACGTGGGAATCGGAAGGAGAATGAAAGTGTTTAGCAACCGGTTGACCAGATGGGTCCTGGCGGACTGCTTTTATTGATAGTCCATTTTTAATTATTTTATGTTACGCTTGTAATGGTGAGATTCTGACTTTTGGTTCTGGTTCATTAATCTTTGCCTCAAGATAATGATGAATAGTTTAAGACACAGGAGTGCTTGTGGCCTGTTGTCTCTGAGTTGAAAAAGAGATACATTTCTACCTCAATCGCCCTATCAGGCTGTGAAATGCAGAACTCTGCCAATGTCAGTGTCAGTCTTTTTTCCTCTACTTCCCTTCTAATCTTTGACTAACTGCTTGAAATCCGTAACAGAAACAGAAAATGCTAGATAAACCTAGCAAATATTTCCAGTATTTTTTTAACATTTTCATTTACTTGAAATCTATGTCCCATGGTTTTCGACCCCACAGAGGAAATGTCCTGACCTTGTTTCTCATTGTAATCCTTCATAATTTTGTACACAGTTCAGTCGTAGCCTCTTTATTTTTCCCTCTATCCGAAAGATTCTCACTATAATAATTATATTATTCTCAGATCTGTGCGCAGTATTCTAATTGGTGTCTCTCTGGGTCTGCACACAATTTGGAGTATATCATCTCAGATCTTGAAAAACTCAATTTTTTTGTAACACAGATTCATAAATTCATTTTGGTGTCCTCTAACATTTTTGTTATTAGACTTTTTAATATATAAATATTTCAGGATTTAGAGCTGCATTGGAGGGCCAACAATTATATTTCGTAGTCAGAGTGATGAGGGGCTTGGAGGAATCCTGCATACGATGTTCCCATGTGCATGTTGCTCTTGACATTTTTGCTTTATGGGAAATGCTGTTTGGGTAATTAGGAGAAATAACTAGTGTACTTTGTAGATGGTGTACACTATGATGACCTGGCACTTGGAAAATATTGGTTTTAATTTATAGTTTCCACAGACAAATTGTACTTTAGCACAGCATCCCGTTTGAATTTTATTGGTTTCTGTGAGATCTCTTCTCAATCATCTATTCTTGGTGAATATAAGTCTAACTTACCAGGTTTCCTTACGATACGATAGAATTTTATTCATCCCTGGAGGGAAATTGGACTGCCAGCAGCCATAACACACAAGGTACACAAAAACTTGAAATTAAAATTAAATTAAAAGTGGAAAAAAGAAATAGACGCGCGACTGTTGTCTGGCTGTTGTGTGCACAGCCTCAACCAGAACGAACAGACAAACAAATACAGGCTTATCCCCCAGGCAGAGGATTCTAAAACTAGAGTGCCTTCTCTCCCACCCCCCCTGCCCACACCAGGTCCCCTTTGTTCTCCCACTGTCCCTCAGGAAAACCAGGTCTCGTCTTCCCTTTTGCCAATCTGTTAACCTGTCATTCTTTTTTTTTAAACAGTGAATCATTTCACATTTAAACACATTAAATTGTATTTGCTCAACTTAAATAAACATCAAATTTTGGGATGTCAGCAAACTTTATTAATAACAGCTCCTGTGTTTGTGTCTAAGTCATTAATGTGTGTAACACAATGCTCCCGATTATATTTTGTGGCCCACTTTACTCCCAAATCATTTTGTAAGCACTCCCTGACCTGCCTCTTCACACACTATAATAAATATATGCATTGCTCTTTTTCTTGATCAAACCTTTGATAACCCTAGATATCTAAGGATCCCTGGACTTCCTGTCCTTGCAGGACCATGTTTGCCTGAACTATTACTATTTCATTTTAAAAAGTCTCCTACTTCCCGAACCTGCAGGTCGCTACTCCCAGTCTGTTTTCCAGTTTTCTTTAATGTTGAAATTGTCCTTGAAGGCTTTTGCAAGCTGTTCGCCATCCATCAAGGCCTTGAGTAGGGACATTGAGACGTTATGTTGCAGTTGTACAAGATGTTAGTGAGGTCGCACCAAGGGAATTCTGTTCAGTTTTGGTAACCCTGCTACACGAAGACTTGCTATTATGTTGGGAAATAAAGCAAAATAAAATGTAATGAAGTTGTAAGGAATCAAGCGCCTGAGCTATTGGGAGAGGTTGAGCAGGCTAGGACTTTATTCCTTCCAGTGTCGCTGATTGAGGGGTGATGTTACAGAAGTGTATAACATCATGAGGGACACAGAGTGATACACACAGCTTTATCCACATTAGGGGAATCAAGAATTGGAGGGCATATGTTTCAGGTGAGAGGGAGAACATAAAAACATGAGGAGGAACATTTTCAGTGTTATGTATATGGAACAAGTTGCCAGAGGAAGTGATTGACGCAGATACAGCAACATCATTTATTTGGACAGGTAAATGAATAGGAAAGGTTTAGAGTGATATGGATCAAATATTGGCAAATGGTGCTAGCTTAGAAGGGGCATCTTAGGCAGCGTGGATAGGTTGGGCTGAAGGGCCTGTATCTGTGCTGTGAGTCCATGATCTGTCCAAATGTCTTTTAAACTTTGTAACTATTCCTGCCGTAATATTTTAAATGGACCCGAAGGGCATGTTTTGGCACACAGATGGTAGTGTAGCAATGTTACAAAATTTTGAGATTTTAAAAATCAAGTCTGCAATTTATCCAATCAGATAAAGCATAAAAATAAGTTGAATTTGACACCTAATTCACTTTCATATCTTCAGTATTAAAACAGTTATGGCCATTTTCATACTCGGAAATTAGCATCTTGTTCCCTATTGCCTTTCCATTGACTTAACACAAAAGTTGTGATCGAGGACAGTCAAAAGCCCACAACTTTCTTAAAAATTATGAGAACTGAATGAAAATTTCAGTTATAGATTGAAGCATTCTGAAACAAATATGAAAAAATCTTACTTGGATGACCTGAAATTAAAGCATATAATTAGTTACCCAATTTTAGCTAATTACAAAATTCAATTACTAGGTCTAAACAGCTATCCATTTCTTAAGAAAATATTAACATTTTTTTAAAAAGCCTAAGTGTCCAAATAACATTCACACAAGAATTCACAATATAACATGATTTTTAAGTCTCATTGTCATGAATTTATAGGCCAAATTAAAGGATTTAGTGTTTAATGCCCGTAAATTAATGGCCATCAGCTAGCGAGTGGGATTTTCTGGAAAGCGATGGATTGGAATGTTGCAGTTGCGGTGAATTTAAACCCCATATCGGCAGGAAAAATACTACCGGTTCGTATAGAAACATAGAAAATAGGTGCAGGAGGAGGCCATTCGGCCCTCCGAGCCAGCACCGCCATTCATTGTGATCATGGCTGATCGTCCGCTATCAATAACCTGTGCCTGCCTTCTCCTCATATCCCTTAACTCCACTGCCCCCTAGAGCTCTATTCAACTCTCTCTTAAATCCATCCAGTGATTTGGCCTCCACTGCCCTCTGTGACAGGGAATTCCATAAATTCACAACCCTCTGGGTAAAAAGGTTTTTTCTCACCTCAGTCTTAAATGACCTCCCCTTTATTCTGAGACTGTGGCCCCTGGTTCTGGACTCACCCAACATTGGGAACATTTTTCCTGCATCTAGCTTGTCCAGTCCTTTTATAATTTTATATGTTTCTATAAGATATCCCCTCATCCTTCTAAACTCCAGTGAATACAAGCCTAGTCTTTTCAATCTTTCCTCATATGACAGTCCTGCCATCCCAGGGATCAATCTCGTGAACCTACGCTGCACTGCCTCAATCACAAGGATGTTCTACCTCAAATTAGGAGACCAAAACTGTACACAATGCCCCAGATGTGGTCTTATCAGAGCCCTATACAACTGCAGAAGATCCTCTTTACTCCTGTACTGAGATGCTCTTGTTATGAAGGCCAACATTCCATTAGCTTTCTTCACTGCCTGCTGTACCTGCACGCCAACTTTCAGTGACTGGTGTACAAGGACACCCAGGTCTCGCTGTACCTCCCCCTTACCTAACCTAGCCCCATTGAGATAATAACCTGCCCCCTTGTTTTTGCCACTAAAGTGGATAACCTCACATTTATCTATATTATACTGCATCTGCGCACTCACTCAACCTGTCCAGGCCCCCTGCAACCTCCTAACATCCTCTTCACAGTTCACACTGCCACCCAGCTTTGTGTCATCCGCAAACTTGCTAGTGTTGCTCCTAATTCCCTCTTCCAAATCATTAATATATATGGTAAACAGCTGCGGCCCCAACACGGAGCCTTGCGGCACTCCACTCGCCACTGCCTGCCATTCTGAAAAGGACCCTTTCACTCCTACTCTTTGCTTCCGGTCTGCCAACCAATTTTCTATCCATGTCAACACCCTACCCCAATACCAATTTGTGCTCTAATTTTAGTCACCAGTCTCCCGTGCGGGACCTTATCAAAGGCTTTCTGAAAGTCTAGATACACTACATCCACTGGCACCCCTTCATCCATTTTACTTGTCACGTCCTCAAAAAATTCCAGAGGATTAGTCAAGCAAGATTTCCCTTCCATAAATCCGTGTTGACTTGGACTAATCCTTTTACTGCTATCCAAATGGTCCATTTTTACATCTTTAATAATTGACTTATTTTTCCCTCCACTGAAGTCAGGCTAACTGGTCTGTAATTCCCCGTTTTCTGTCTTGCTCCTTTCTTGAAAATTGGGATAACATTAGCTATCCTCCAAGCCACAGGAACTGATCCTGAATCTATTGAACATTGGAAAATGATCACCAATGCGCCCACTATTTCTAGAGCCACCTCCCTGAGGACCCTGGGATGCAGACCATCAGGCCCAGGGTGTTTATCATCCTTCAGTCCCATTAGCCTACCCAATACTATTTCTCGCCTAATGAACATTTCTTTCAGTTCCTCTACCCCCTTAAATCCTCTGCCCTCCAGTACATCTGGGAGATTGTGCCCTCCTTAGTGAAGACAGATCCGAAGTACCTATTCAACTCTTCTGCCATTTCCTTGTTGCCCATAATTATTTTACCCGTGTCTGCCTTCAAGGGAACCACATTTGACTTTGCTACTCCTTTTCCCTTAACATATCTAAAGAAGCTTTTACTGTCCTTTATATTCCTGACCAGCTTCCCCTCATACTTCATCTTTTCAGCCCGTATTGCCCGTTTTGTTTCCTTCTGTTAACCATATAACCATATAACAATTACAGCACGGAAACAGGCCCTCTCGGCCCTTCCAGTCCGTGCCGACCATTTGTTTTCCCCTAGTCCCATCTACCTGCACTCAGACCATACCCCACCATTCCCTTCACGTCCATATACCTATCCACTTTACTCTTAAATGTTAAAATCGATCCTGCCTCCACCACTTCTGCTGGAAGCTGATTCTACACAGCCACCACCCTCTGAGTAAAGAAGTTCCCCCTCACGTTACCCCAAAACCTCTGTCCCTTAATTCCCATATCATGCCCTCTTGTTTGAATCTTCCCTACCCTCAATGGGAAAAACGTATCCACGTCAACTCTGTCTATCCCTTTCATCATTTTAAAGATCTCAATCAAGTCCCCCCTTAACCTTCTGCGCTCCAAAGAATAAAGACCTAACTTGTTCAACCTTTCTCTGTAACATAGTTGCTGGAACCCTAGCAACATTCTAGTAAATCTCCTCTGTACTCTCTCTATTTTGTTGACATCCTTCCTATAACTAGGTGACCAAAATTGTACACCATACTCCAGAATTGGTCTTACCAATGCCTTATACAATTTTAACATTACTTCCCTACTCCTATATTCAATGCTCTGATTTATAAAGGCCAGCACACCAAAGGCTTTCTTTACCACCCTATCTACATGCGATTCCACCTTCAGGGAACTATGCACAGTTATTCCTAGATCCCTCTGTTCCACAGCATTCCTCAATTCCCTATCATTTACCATGTACGTCCTATTTTGATTTGTCCTGCCAAGATGTAGCACTTCACACTTATCAGCATTAAACTCCATCTGCCATCTTTCAGCCCGCTTTTCCATATGGCCCAAATCTCTCTGTAGACTTTGAAAATCTACTTCATTATCCACAACACCAGCTATCTTAGTATCATCTGCATACTTACTTATCCAATTTTCCACCCCATCATCCAGATCATTGATGTACATGACAAACAACAGTGGACCCAACACAGATCCCTGAGGCACCCCACTGTTCACCGGCTTCCAACCTGACAAACAACCATCCACCATTACTCTCTGACATCTCCCATTCAGCCACTGTTGAATCCATCTTGCTACTCCGCCATTAACACCCAAAGATTGAACCTTCTTAACCAACCTTCCATGGGCAACCTTGTCAAAGGCCTTACTGAAATCCATATAGACAACATCCACTGCTTTACCCTCATCAATTTCCCTAGTTACCGCTTCAAAAAATTCAAGAAGGTTTGTCAAACATGACCTTCCAGGCACAAATCCATGTTGACTGTTCCTGATCAGACCCTGTTTATCCAGATGCTTATATATATTATCTCTAAGTATCCTTTCCATTAATTTGCCACCACTGACGTCAAACTAATAGGTCTATAATTGCTAGGTTTATTCTTTGAAAGTTCTCCTATGAAAGTTTCCCAATCCTCTGGCTTCCGGCTACTCTTTGCTGTGTTATACATCTTTTCTTTTAGTTTTATTCTATCCCTAACTTCGCTTGTCAGCCACGGTTGCCTCCTACTCCCATTAGAATCTTTCTTCCTTTTTGGAATGAAATTATCCTGCGCCTTCCGGATTATGCCCAGAAATTCCTGCCATTGCTGTTCCACCGTCATTCCTGCTAGGATCCCTTTCCAGTCTACTTAGGCCAGCTTCCCTCTCATGCCTTCATAGTCCCCTTTGTTCAACTGCATCACTGACACTTCCGATTTAACGTTCTTCTCAAATTGCAGATTAAAATTAATCGCATTATGATCACTAACTCCAAGCGGTTCCTTTACCTCGAGTTCTCTTATCATAGCTGGTTCATTGGACAACACTAAATTCAGAATTGCCTTTTCTCTGGTCGGCTCCATTACAAGCTGCTCTAAGAATCCATCTCGGAGGCATTCTACAAACTCGCTTTCTTGGGGTCCTGAACCAACCTAATTTTCCCAGTCTATCTGCGTATTGAAATCCCCCATCACCACAGTGGCATTACCTTTGTTACATGCCAGTTTTAACTCTTGCTGCAACTTACACCCTACATCCGGGCTACTATTTGGGGCTCTGTAAATAACACCAATTAGTGTCTTCTTGCCTTTACAATTCCTCAACTCAATCCACAGATACTCTACCTCATCAGTCCGTATGTCTTCCCTCGCATGGGACTGAATTCCATCCCTCACCAGCAGAGCTTACCCCCCCCCCCCCCCCCCCCCCCCCCCCCCTCTTCTGCCCATCTGCCTGTCCTTTCTATAGGATGTATAACCCTGAATATTAAGTTCCCAGGCCTGATCCTCCTGCAGCCACATCTCGGTAATCCCCACAATGTCATATCTACCAACCGCTAACTGAGCCTCAAGCTCATCTACTTTACTTATACTTCGCGCATTCATATACAATACTTTTAATTCCTTACGCATCTCACCTTTCACATCGATCCCTATTACACTTGGCCATACTCTCCTATCCCTTTGTGAGCTTCCTTTCCTGTTAATTCTGGGGTCATTAACCATCCCTTTCCTCTCTTTCCATTTAACTTCATCGTCGACTATCTCATTTGACACCTCACCCCCCCCCTTATTCAGTTTAAAACCACCCATGTAGCAGTGGCAAACTTGCCTGCCAGAATGCTGGTCCCCCACCTGTTAAGATGCAATCCGTTCCTTTTGTACAGTTCCCCCTTACTCCAAAACAGATCCCAGTGATCTAAGAATCTAAATACCTGCACCAGTTACTCATCCACACATTCAGGTCCCATATCTAACTGTTCCTGCTCTCGCCAGCACGAGGAACTGGAAGCAAACCGAGATAATAACCCTGGAGGTCCTGCCTTTTAGCATTTTTCCGAGCTCTCTAAAGTCGCGCTGCAGAATATTCATCCCCTTCTATCCGACATCGTTTGTGCCGACATGCACTACGACTTCCGGCTGTTCACCTTCGCCCTTGAGGATTTTCTGCATTCTGTCCGTGACATCCTGGATCCTGGCACCAGGAAGGCAGCACACCATCCTCGAATCCCGTCTGTTGCCGAAGAAACCCCTGTCTGTACCTCTCACAATGGACGGGGAATAAATCACCGTTTCGCAACATGAAATTTTGATTAATGTCACCTTAACAAGCAAGTTTATATGTAAAAATAAACTGCTTTCCTTTACCTGTCCGCTATTGAAATCTGTCCCCGTTCTCGGCGTTCACGGCATTAGAAGCTAATTTTTATTTTACTCCAGCGCTGAAATTGTCGGGCGATTTATAAAAACAAATTCACATACCGGCAGTCGGAACGAATCTGCAGCAAAAGTTCGCACCCCGAGCAAATATAACTCCAGGAGGCAGGGGAAAACCACATTTTAACACCCCCCCCCCCTCCTCCCATCATCAAAGGCGCCAAAGTCGCGCACACGGCCAGTAACAGAACTGCAGCGACGTTGAAGGTGAGTTTTGTAACATACCTTGGTAGTGCATGTATGGAATGAGCTGCCAGAGAAAGTGGTTAAAGCAGGTACCATAGTAACGTTTATGAGATTTAAGCAGGTACATGGCTATGAAAGGATTAGAGGGACATAAGCCTAAACAGGCAGTTTGGACTAACTTTGATGAGCATCTTGGTCGGCAAAAGCAAGTGGGGATCAAAGCGTCTGTTTCCAGGTTCTTTTAATCTATGGCTTGGGATTTTGGTAGCGTGCACTTGGTGATGTTAATGTGGAGAGTGGATGGGTATTTTTTTGGAAGTGAGCATTCCTCTCTTGTTGGAAGTGAGCATTCCTAAACACTTTTCTGGCATGTATGTTTCTTGCCACAACAGCTCATGCCTGAATATTTAGGTAATTTTGCTCATTCACATGAGCTGTTTAATCATTAAAGAGTTAAAATGGAAATTAACTTTTTGGATTTGAATGTTGGGCCAAGGAAACTACCTTGAGGAGCTTCTGCATGATAACCTGGAGTTGGGATGTTTGATCATCAGCAACCACAGTGAGGTACGATTGCAAGGATTTGAGTATTTTCCCTTTTTAATGCTCCTTCTCTTCCAGTTTGACAAGTCACTTTGATGCATACTTGGCCAATGGTGCTTTAACTTCAAGGTTATTCGCTGTGCTTGTCTCTGGAATTCATTGCTTTCAGTCCATAATGGGACCAGGGCTATGATAAGGGTTGGAGCTGAGTGGTCTAGTTAATGGTAAGTAAATGCCCTTTGACAACACTTGTCAACAACACATTCCATCTCTTTGTTGATTATTCAGAATAAATTGATTGATAAATAGTGAATTTTACTTACATGCCTGGGCAATTTTCCACATAGTCACTGTTGTAATTGTCATTGAGTCACACAGCACGGAAACAGGTCTTCGGCGTAACTTGCTCATACCGATCAAGATGCCCCATCGGTACTTGTGCCGCCTATCTACATTTGGCCCATATCCCTCTAAACCTTTCCTATCTATGTAGCTGTCCAAATGTATTTTAAATGTTCTGAATATTTTGCCTGGAATTGTAAGTTGTCCTGAAGCACAGATATTATTACCATACCTGGGATGTTGATTAATCCCTCTGGGTTTTTTTTTATGAATCCAGTGCTCATCCATTTGTGGTACCTTGCACCGTGAAATGACATCCAGCATCTTTAATGATGATCTGCGGAAGAACTCAAGATTCATCATATACTTCGTACTTGTGGCTGAGTGCTGAATGTTTCAGAGCCAATTAAATTTGAGAAGTGCGTTGACCATGATGCCTATGTGCACACATGCGCATTAGGTCCGTATCCCTCCATGCCTTCCCATCCGTCCAAAAATGTTGTAATTGGATCTACCTCCCTGCCAGCTCATTCCACATATTCACCATGCCCTGTGGAAAAACTTACCAGATCACCTTTACATTTCTTTCCTCTCACCTTAAACCTGTGCAGTCTAGTTCTAGATTCTCCTGCTGTGGCAAAAGATTCTTAGTACCTATCTCATCTATGGCTCATTATTTTATAAACCTCGAAGATCATCCCTCGGCACTGTACGATCTAGCTGGAATAAATTGAGCCTGTCCAATTTGCCCCTATAACTAATATCATCCATTCCAGGCATCATCTTCTCGAATCTCTTCAGTACACTATCTATTGTTACCACATTTTTCTTATAGTGTTATGGTTTTTTACAACTGCAACATGCCATTTCAACTCTTGCATTCAGTGCCCTGGCCTATGAAGACGAGCATACCGAATTCCCCTTTCACTATCGTATCTAGCTGTGTCGCCACTTTCACAGAGCTTTGGGTTTGCATCCAAAGGTCTCTGTCCCAACATATTTGGCCTTCCAAAATATATTGCATCACACTTGTATAGAATAAATTCCAACTGCTACTGCTTTGCCCAACTTTCCAGATGATCTTTTTCTGTTTTGGACAATTGACTTTGCCATGTTCAGCTCCACCAATTTTCTTGTCTGTGGATTTACAAATCCTATCCCCTTCATTCTATTTCAAGTCATTAAAAAAAAAATACCAGCACCAATTAACTGCCGTGCACCACTTGTTATAGACTTTGAGTTGGAGGAAAATCCCAGCCCATTTTGGATCTTGTTTGCCCACATGAATCGGATCATAACTTTTTAAGCCATGTGGGCCTTGTCAAAAGCGGTACTATAGACAATAGGTGCAAGAATAGGCAATTTGGCCCTTCGGCCCTTCGAGCCAGATACTGTCAGGTGTGAGTTTGTGCCATCTTATTGGTTGCTTGAATACACCCCATAAGAATTTGTGGGATTTGCTTGAAACCAGTATTTAATTATTTCCATCTCTAGATAGTTAGTGCAAATAAATCATGAATAATATGTGTAAACTGAAAAAGGAAAGCCTGAAATTAAAGGTAGAGAATGAGGACTTTGGCTTGTAAATCATCCACTAGCTTATTCATCTTTGATTTCAGCATTTAAAAAAAAAAAACAATTTCTGGGTAGTTGATATATGCATACAAATTCTCAATCTTTATTTTTCATCCCAAGAAATATGTTAATATATTTGTGTTTTTACAGAGTACACAATATTATGACAAGAGGTGGTCGTGTGAGCTTTTTATCTTGGTTTGGGTCAGCACTTGTGTAATACTCACAAGACACCTTTTACCACCACGCTATTGTGACCTGCTACACAAAGCAGCATCACATCTGGGTTGTTGGCAGAAAGTAGACCCTACACTCTGTTCCAATGTACTTCAGCACCCGTAAGTAACTTTTAAAATCTCGAGCACTGCATTCTTTGGTTTTACTAAGTTTCTGTTTAAAGTATTGATGAGGTTCATACCTTTTTGTCTTTTATTCAGATTTGTATTGTTAACCTGTGTATGTAGTGTCATGCTAAAACCATTAACACATTACCATGCAGTCTACTTTAAACAGTTTAAGATTTTGTCCCCAAAAAATGACTGTCTTCTAGTAATGTAGGATAAAAAGGATTTGTTATTACTTTATTAATGTACCCTATTAAATTTCAGCAAAGCATAAGTTGCAGGAGCAGAATAAGGCCATTCAGCCCATCAGGTCTACTCTGCCCTTCAATTATGGCTGATCTATCTTTCCCTCTCGACCCCAAAGAAAGTTGTATTGCATGAAATTTGGAGGAAGGCATTGTGGAATTAACACCACCCTGCAGTTCATGAATCAAATATTTTTGTGCATTCCTAGATTACTGGCGTACATCAGTAATAAGGCTTTAAGTTTGGAATAGCGACAGTAATAGAAGCTGGTTATTTTTTACTTTGAATATATATTTTAAGAACCACCCAGTGAATGCTTTTATTTGTTCCATGCTTCTAGCTGGTCAGAAGAGTATATGTGGCCACAGGGAGTATTAGTAAAACATAATAAAAATGTATACAAAGCCATGGGAAATTACAACGTGGCAATTCCTTCAGACGTTTCACACTTCAGATTTTATGTAAGTATGGATTAGCATCCTAAGATTTTTTTATTATAACAACAATATTTGTAATCATTTGATTTTAAGAATTCCCTACTTTGTATTAATTTTAAATGTGAAATGTTCTTTGTCACAAAGCACTGAATCAGAACCTGCAGGCTGACCCAGTTGCCTAACCAAACTAGTCCCTTTTACCTGCACCTGGCCCACATTCCTCCAAGCCTTTTTTTTATCTGATTTAAATTAAATTACAAGAAGTCATAGTCATACAGTACAGAAACTTGCCCAGGGTGACCAAACTGCTAACACTACACTAGTCAACCTGCCTATGTTTGGCCCACAACACTCCATATCATGTCCTTTCCTGTCCATGAACCTGACCAAATGTCTGTTAAATGTTCTTGTAGTATATGCCTCAACTACCTCCTGGCAGCTCATTCTGTATACCCACTGCACTCTGTGGAAAAAGAAGTCCCTTGGATTCCCATTAAATCTTCCTCTTCTCACCTTGAACCTATGTCCTCTGGTTCTTGATTCCCCTACTCTGGATAAAAGTGCATCTACTCTATTTATACCCTCATCTTATGCACCTCTCTAAGATCACCCCTGATCCCCCTGTACTTCAAGGAATAACTAGGCTGACCATGGCTCAATCCCATGGGTCCTGGTAACATCCTTGTAAATCTTCTCTGCACTCTTTCCAGCTTAACAGCATCTTTCCTACATCAGGATCACCAGAACTGAATACAATACTCCAAATATGGCCTCACCAATACCTTGTCCAACTGCCATCGTCCACCTGCACCTGCCATTTTGCAGCACCTTGTCCACATGATTAAAATCCAGTTGCAATCTTAGACAACCCTGTCACCAATTTTATTGTCATCTGCAAAGTTACTGACCATACTATCTACATTCTCGTCCAAATAGTTCACATAAATACTGAACAATAGTGGACCCAGCGTTGATCCCTGTACAAAGCCACTTGTTGCTGGCCTCCAAGATCACCCCTGCTCCATGCTCTCAGTGGACATTTTTTCAGACCATTCATTAGAGTTAGGGTCTGAAGAAGGGCCTTGACTTGAAATGTCACCCATTCCTTCTCTCTGGAGATGCTGCTTGCCCTGCTGAGTTACTGCAGCATTTTGTGTCTCTCCTTGGTGTAAGCCAGCACCGGCAGTTCCTTCCTACACTATCCACATAGTTGTCTAAATGTTTCTTAAATATTGAAATAGTACTTGCCTCAATTACCTCCTCGGGCAGCTCATTCCATACTTCCACCACCCTTGGATTCATATTAAATATTTCCCTCCTCGCCTTAATCCTATGTGCTCTGGTTCTCGACTCCCCTACTCTGGGCAAAAGGCTGTGCGTTTACCCAATCTATTACACTCATGATTTTATACACCTCTAAGATCACCCCTCATCCTCCTGTGCTTCAAGGGAAAAAAAATACTATCCTGTTCAACCTCTCTCCATAACTCAGGCCCTTGAGACCTGGCAATATCCTTGTAAATCTCTGCACCCTCTCCACTTTGACAACATCCTTTCTATAACATTGTGACCAAAACTGAACACAATACTCCAATTTGTGTCTCACCAACGTCCTGTATAACTATAACATGACGTCCTGTATAACTATAACTTCTATACTAAACACTCTGACCGATGAAAGCAAATGTGCCGAAAACCTTTTTGACCACCTTTTTGATTAGTTACACTAATCTGCACCTATCTACCTGTGACATCACTTTCAAGGAAATATCTCCCCTCGACCTTCGAAGTTCCAGAGAAAACTATCCAAGTTTAATCAAGAAAAACACACAATGCTGGAGTAACACTGCGAGCCAGGCAGCACCCCTAGAGAAGCTGCGTAGGTGATGTTTTGGATCAGGACCCTTCTTCAGATGCTGCCTGACCCACTGAGTTACTCCAACATTTTGTGTTTATCTTCGTTATATGAATAGGATAGGTTGAGAACGATATCGGCCAAACATAGACAGGTGGGACAAGTGTAGATGGGCAGGTTAGCCAGCATGAGTATGTTGGTGCCAAAGGGCCTATTTGTACGCTGTATGACTCTATAAGTATATAAAATTAAAAGAAGCATAGCCAGGGTAGATTGTTGGAACGACTTTCCCAGGATGGAAATGTTCAACATGAGAAGGCATTCCTATAAGGTATGGGGAAATGTTGAATGGAGATGTGCAGGACATTTATTTTACACAGATGGGAGGGGGTCCTGGAATGTATTGCCAAGGGTGGTGATGATGACAGATATAGTGGCTTCTAAGAGGCTTTTAGATAGGCACATGAAAGTGCAAGGAATAGAGGGATCTGGGTTATTTAGAGAGATGAGATTAGTTTAACTTTGCAATATATTCAGTACAAACATAGTGGGCCAAAGGACCGCTTCCTATGCTGTACTGTTCTGTTTAGTATCCATGTTCTGGGGGATGCTACCTGACTTGCTGAGTTACTCCAGTACTTTTGGGGGGGGTTTGTAATCCAGCATCTGCAGTTCCTTGTTTCTACATTTTGTCTCCTTTCTAAGCTTCTGAGGCATAGTTGAAGTCCAGACCAAAGCAATGGATTATGAATGGAGATGACTTGAGGTAAAACCTCCACATCCAACTGACTGATAGAGCATGGAAATTGGCCATTAAGTCCACCATATCCACACCAACCAGTAGTCGCCCGCTACATCCAGAGTTGGCCCATGGCCTTCTATACTGAGGCTATTGCCTTGTCTAGAAAATTGTCTTCCTGGAAGGAAACGGAGGGTGATGATGGAAGTTAGGGTTAGGCCTGTGACTAATAACTGACTGGTGATGTGCCTCGGGTTTGTGCTAAGACCATTTCTGTTTGTCATCTGTATCAATGATTTGGATGAGAACTTACAAGGCATGACTAGTAATTTTGCAGACGACACTAAAGTGGGTGGTGTTGTAGATAGCGAAGATGGTTGTGAAAAATGCAGCGGTTCATGATCTGTTGGACAGCTGAGAAATGGTTGATGAAATTTAATACAGAGAAGCGTGAGGTGTTGCATTTTGGGATGTGCAACCTGGGCAGGACCTACACAGTGAATGGCGCAGCTTTGGGGAGTGTTATCGAGCAGAAGGATCTTGGAGTGCAGGTACGTAGTTCTTTGAAAGTAGCATCACAGGTGGTCAAAAAGATTTTTGGCACATTGAACTTCATCTGTCAGAGTACTGAGTATAGAAGTTCGGAGGTCATGCTGCAGGACACTGGTGAGGCCCCATTTAGAGTTGTGTTCAGTTCTCGTCACCCTGTTATAGGGAAGATGTTGTTAAGCTGGAAAGAGGCGAAGAGTTACGAGGGTGTTACCAGGACTCGGGTCCTGAACGATAGGAAGAGGTTGAACAGGCTAGGACTTGGAGCGCTGTAGGATGAGGATCTATGAGATAAGAGGATTAGATAGGGTAAATGCAGTCTTTTACTTAGTAAAGGGGATCACGAACCAGAGGACATGGGTTTAAGGTGCGGGGGGAGAGACAGGAACATGAGAAGCAACTTTTTTCGCACAAAGATGATTGTTGTATGGAATGAGCTTCCAGAGGTGGTGGTTAAGGCAGGTACTATCAGAATGTTTAAGAAACTCTTGGACAGGTACAGTGCCCTCCATAATGTTTGGGACAAAGACCCATAATTTATTTATTTGGCTCTGTACTCCACAATTTGAGATTTGTAATAGAAAAAATCATACGTGGTTAAACTGCACATTGTCAGATTTTAATAAGGGTAATTTTTATACATTTTGGTTTCACCATGTAGAAATTACAGCAGTATTAATACATAGTCCCTCCATTTCAGGGCACCATCATGTTTGGGTCACATGGCTTCACAAGCATTTGTAATTGCTCAGGTGTGTTTAATTGCCTCCTTAATGCAGGTATAAGAGAGCTCTCAGCACCTAGTCTTTCCTCCAGTCTTTCTATCACCTTTGGAAACTTTTATTGCTGTTTATAAACACGAGGACTAAAGTTGTGCCAATGAAAGTCAAAGAAGCCATTATGAGACTGAGAAACAAGAATAAAACTGTTACAGACATCAGCCAAACCTTAGGCTTACCAAAATCAAGTGTTTGGAACATCATTAAGAAGAACGAGAGCACTGGTGAGCTTACTAATCGCAGAGGGACTGGCAGGGTAAGGAAGACCTCCACAGATGATGACAGAAGAATTCTCACTATAATAAAGAAAAATCCCCAAACACTTATCTGACAGATCACAAACACTCTTCAGGATTCAGGTGCAAACCACTGGTTAGCCACAAAAATAGGATGGCCAGGTTACAGTTTGCCAAGAAGTACTTAAAAGAACAACCACAGCTCTGGAAAAAGGTCTTGTGGACAGATGAGACGAAGATTAACATATCAGAGTGATGGCAAGAGCAAAGTATGGAGAAGAGAAGGAACTGCCCAAGAACCAAAGCTTACCACCTTATCTGTGAAACACAGTGGTGGGGGTGTTATGGCCTGGGCATGTATGACTGCTGAAGGTACTGCCTCACTTATCTTCATTGATGATACAACTTCTGAAGGTGGTGCATAATGAATTCTGAAGTGTATAGCCACATCCTATATGCTCAAGTTCAAACAAATGCCTCAAAACTCATTGGCCGGCAGTTCATTCGACAACAAGACAATGATCCCAAACATACTGATAAAGCAACAAAGGAGTTTTTCAAAGCTTAAAAAATGGTCAATAATTGAGTGGCCAAGTCCATCACCCGATCTGAACCCAATTGAGCATGCTTTTATATGCTGAAGAGAGAACCGAAAGGGACTAGCCCCCAAATCAAGCATGATGGCTACAATACAGGCCTGGCAGAGCATCACCAGAGAAGACACCCAGCAACTAGTGATGTCCATGAATCGCAGACTTCAAGCAGTCATTGCGTGCAAAGGTTATGCAACAAAATACTAAACATGACTACTTTCATTTACATGACATTGCTGTGTCCCAAACACTATGGTGCCCTGAAATTGGGGGGACTATGTATAAACACCGCTGTAATTTCTACATGGTGAAACCAAAATGCATAAAAATGGCCTATATTAAAATCTGATAATGTGCACTTTAACCACATGTGATTTTTTTCTATTACAAATCTCAAATTGTGGAGTACAGAAACATATAAATAAATGGTGGGTCTTTGTCCCAAACATTATGGAGGGCACTGTACATGGATAGGAACGTTTTGGAGGGATATAGTAGGTGGGACCTGTTGCAGGTGGGGCAAGTTGGTCAGCGTGGGTAAGTTGGGCCGAAGGGGCTGCTTCCACACTATATGACTCTGACTATTAAATACTGTCAGCAACTCTGCATCCATCAGTTTTTCAGTATATTTCTGGTACTCGCCACTCTGGGTGAAGAAGATCCCCCTCAGATACACTACAAATCTCTTGCCCCTTATGCTAAACCTATGTCCTGTGATTTTAGGTATCTCTGATATGGGGAAAATGTCTTACATTCCACCTTAGCTATACCCCTGATGATTTTGTGTAACAATCATGTCCCCTCTGAATCTCCTCAAGGGAAAACTGACCCAGTCTCTCCATTCCCTCCTCCATCCCAGACACCATCCTGATGAATCTCTTCAGCACCCTCTCCTGCACGATCACATATTTCCTAAAAGAGTGATGAATAGAACTGCATACAGATCTCCAGCTGGAGGCATGTGTGGTCAGCAGGTGTGATTGTGGGATCTCAGCTGGACAAGAATGGTTCTGTTCCTATTCAAATTAGGCCAAAATGAGTGTCATCACTTTTTTTTGGGCTTCTTTACGACCCGGTTGGGGGGGGGGGGGGGGGGGGAGAACAATGGGGATCCAGAGTGGGGGGACAGCCGGGAGAGGGGAACAAAGGAGGACCTGGTGCGGGATACTTTAACTTTGTCAGCACCCTTTATGTGGCGACTATTGCAAACCTTTGCAAGCAAAGAATTTCGCTGTGATTTGTCACATGACAATAAAATATTCAATCAATCAATCATAACGTAATATTTCTGCTCATTTTCGTCTGTTATGTTTGTTATGCATGCTGCAAATTTACTGCTTGCACCAATGCTACTAAATGATGCGTTCATTCAAAAAATGAAAAATATGTAGCAGGACTGAAGTTTGCTGTGCATGTGTCTGTTGAGTAAAAAATGTTCTGTTGTATTTTATCTCTGCAGTTTTTCTTCAATAAACCACTGAGGATCCTGAATATTCTTATAATTATAGAGGGACTTGTCATCCTCTATCAGTTGTACTCCTTAATATGTTCTGAAAAGTGGCATCAAACAATATCTCTTGCATTGATTCTTTTCAGCAATTATTATGCCTTCTTTAAACTACTCCGAGACAGAATCGTTCTGGGCAAAGCATATTCATATTCTGCAAGTGGAAATTCGGAGAGTAAAGTAAATTAGATATGTTGCTCCTCATCCCACAATGTCTAGTAAAAACAATCAAGCTTTGTATTTTTTGTTACAGTTTTCGTGTAACTTGCATTAAAATATTTTTGTATGTCAAACAACCATTATTCTTTGATCTTTTGTGTTTGATTACATTCTGATAAAGATAATTAAGCTTGCTCAGCTTGTCAATAAACTCTGCTGATCTGCTCATTCTAGCATTGACCATGAAAAAAAAACTGCTTATGTTGGAAACCTGAAGAAAAAACAAAGTATGAAAAACATTTGGCAGGTCAGGGAACATAGTGAAAAGAGAGAATTCTAAGTTTCTCTTTACATTGCTGCATGACCTCCTGCATGTTTTCAACTCTTGTTTTCTACCTCCCCATAGTTATTCTGATACATATGACTGCAAATTTGGACAGTTACGTGGATAGGAAAGGTTTAGGGCAAATGGGACTAGTGTTAATGGGGCAACTTGGTCGACATTGGAAAGTTAAACTGGAGGGTCTGTTTCCATGCTGTATGACTGGTATTATTTTGGTCTGTTTTACCCATAGAAGACAGAGTTGTGGTGAAAGGTATTATTCTGGCTGGATGTCTGTGGCCAGTGGTGTTCTACAGGGATCTGTGGTGGAACCTGTTTGTGATTTGTACAGTGTCCTCAATAATGTTTGGGACAGACTCATCATTTATTTATTTGCCTCCGTACTCCACAATTTGAGATTTGTAATAGAAAAAAAACCACATGTGATTAAAGTGCACATTGTCAAATTTTATTCAGGGGTATTTTTATACATTTTGTTTTCACCATGTAGAAATTACAGCTGTGCTTATACATAGACCCCCATTTCAGGATACCATGTTTGGGACACAGCAATGAGATGTAAATGAAAGTAGTCGTGTTTAGTATTTTGTTGCATATCCTTAGCAGTATGTTTGGGATCATTGTCTTGCTGTAGAATGAACTGCCTGCCAATGAGTTTTGAGGCATTTGTTTAAACTTGAGCAGATAGGATGTGTCTATACACTTCTGAATTCATTATGCTACTACCGTCAGCAGTTGTATCATCAATGAAGATGGGTGAGCCTGTACCTTCAGCAGCCATACATGCCCAGGCCATAAGACCCCACCACCGTGTTTCACAGATGAGGTGGTATGCTTTGGATCTTGGGCAGTTCCTTCTCTCCTCCATACTTTGCTCTTGCCATCACTCTGATATAAGTTAATCTTCGTCTCATCTATCCACAAGACCTTTTTCCAGAACTGTGGTTGCTCTTTTAAGTATTTCTTGGCAAACTAACTTGGCCATCCTATTTTTGCATCTAACCAGTGGTTTGCATCTTGTAGTGTAGCCTCTGTATTTCTGTTCATGAAGTCTTCTGCGGACAGTGGTCATTGACAAGTCAACTCCTGAAAAGTGTGTCTGATCTGTCGGACAGGTGTTTGGGGATTTTTCTTTATTATAGAGAGATTTTTTTTTCTGTCATCGGCGGTGGTGGTCTTTCTTGGCCTGCCAGTCCCCTTGTGATTAGTTAAGCTCACCAGTGCTCATTTTTCTTAATGATGTTCCAAACTGTTGATTTGGGGAAGCCAAAGGTTTGGCTAATGTCTAACACTTTTATTCTTGTTTCTCAGTCTCGTAATGGCTTCTTTGAATTTCATTGGCACAACTTTGGTCCCCATGTTGATAAACATCAATAAAAGTTTCCAACGGTCATGGAAAGACTGGGTGCTGAGAACTCTCTTTTACCAGCATTAAGGAGGCAATTATACACACCTGAGCAATTACAAATGCCTGTGAAGCCATGTGTCCCGAACATTATGGTGCCCTGAAATGGGGGGGGGGGGGGGGGGGAGGGAGAAATTATGTATAAACACTGCTGTAATTTCTACATAGTGAAACCAAAATGTGTAAAATTAACCTTTAATAAAATCTGACAATGTGCACTTAAACCACATGTGATTTTTTTTTTCTATTATAAATCTGAAATTGTGGAGTACAGAGGCAAATAAATGATGGGTAGACAAAAGTGCTGGAGAAACACAGCGGGTGCGGCAGCATTTCTGGAGCGAAGGAAATAGCCAACGTTTCGGGCCGAAACCCCCCTTCAGATAAATGATGGGTCAATGTCCCTCACATTATGGATGGCATTGTATAAATTACATGGACATAAATGTAGATGGTTAGTCAGTTTGAAGATGACACCACAATAGAAGTTACGGACAGTGAGGAAGGTTGTCAAAGTGTTGAGGAATAGCTCGTCACAGAAATTGGCAGAGAAATGGCAGATAGATTTTAAGGTGAACATGAGGTGTTACATTTTAGGGAGGTTGAATGTAAGGGGAAAGTATACTGTTATTGGCAGGACCCTTAACATCATTAGGGATCTTAGAATTGAAGTTCATAGCTCCTCGGAAGTGGTAACATAAGTAAATAGTGGTAAAGAAGGCATACAGAATGCTTGCATTTATCGATCAGACATTGAGTACAAGAGACAAAGTCATGTTGATTTTATAGGATTTTGGTTCAGTCGCATTTGGAGTATTATGTAATTCTGGTCATCCCATTATAGGAAACCGAAGATCTTCATGGCTGATCCTTATTTTGGGTTTGCGGCCCCTTATTCTTGATATGCCAACACTGCACCTGCTCTTTTGAGCCTGTTTGGAATTTTGTGTGTTTCAATGTGATCACCTCTGGTTCATGTTAACTTTAGAGAGTAAATGCGTGGTCTCTGTAACCTCTCCTCTTGCAGCCACTCTCCATCCCAGCAATCTGTCCAGTAAACCTCATTACACTCCCTCTATTGCAAGTATCTCATCTTGGATAGCAAGACCAGACCTACACTATTTCAAGTGTAATATCCCTTTGGACCAATATCGTTTGAGAATGACATCTTTATGTTTGTTTGCAAATCCTTTTGTGATGAAAGCCAATGTACAATTTGCCTTCCTAATTGCTTCCTTAACCTGTTAATTTGTGGTGTTTCCTGGGCTAAGACACTTGAGCTCCTATGAACCCAAAATCTTCCAATTTGTCATCATTTGAGGAAATACTTTTTTCTACCAAGATGGGTAGCCTTTCTTACAATACTTTTTTAATTACTGTATCATTTTCCAACTAACTGACCCTCTCTGTGTTCTTGAACCTCTACATCATTCCCACAAGTTACACTGTCTTCACCTGAGACCACTTAGATCTCTTCTGGAGTAGGGGTGACCTGTATAAAAGGGACAGGTTACACCTTAACTGGAGGGGGTCCGACATTCTGGCAGGTAGGTTTGCTAGGGCTACACGTGTGGGTTTAAACTAAATAGTGGGGGGGAGGGATTGACAAATTGTGGGTATAAAGATGGAGTTAAAGGGGAAGTGGCTACAGCAAAAATTACAAAAGATTCTCGAATTAATGGGAAGGAAAGCTTGAGAATGGACAACCGAGTAAGGTCAGGGCCACTTGCGAGGGGGGGAAAGTGAATACGGAGGTCAAAGTACTGTATATGAATGCGCAAAGTATAAGGAATAAAGTGGACGAGCTTGAGGCTCAGAAACGGGCAAGTATGATGTGGGAATTACTGAGACATGGCTGCAAGAGGGCCAGGGCTGGAAACTGAATATTCAAGGGTATACCTCCTATCGAAAGACACAGATGGGCAGAGGGGGTGGGGTTGCCCTGTTGGTGAAGAATGAAATTCAGTCCCTTGCAAGGGGTGACATTGAAACAGGAGATGTGGAGTCGGTATGGATAGAACTAGGGAATTGTAAGGGTAAAAAGACCCCAATGGGACTAATCTACCAGCCCCGCAAACAGTAGCCTGGACATGGGGCGCAAGTTGAATCATGAGTTAAAATTGGCATGCTGTGGTTGTTAAGGGAGATTTCAACATGCAGGTAGACTGGAAAATCAGGTTGGTACGGGACCCCAAGAAAGGGACTTTGTAGAGTTCCTTCGTGATGGATTCTTTGAACAACTTTGTATTGGAGCCTACCAGGGAGAAGGCAATTCTGGATTTAGTGTTGTGTAATGAACCGGATTTGATAAAGGACCTCGAGGTTAATGAGCCATTAGGAGGTAGTGACCATAACATGGTCAGGTTTAATCTACAATTGGAGAGGGAGAAGAGTAGATCGGAGCTGTCAGTGTTGCATTTGAATAAAGGGGACTATGGGGCCATGAAGGAGGAGCTGACTGGAAAGATACACTAGCAGGGATGACAGTGGAAGGAAAATGGCAGGTGTTTCTAGGAATAATACAGAAGGTGCAGGATCAGTTCATTCCTAGGAGGAAGAAAGATTCCAAGGTGAAAAAGGAACGACCATGGCTGACAAGGGAGGTCAGGACAGTATAAAAATTAAAGCGAAGAAGTACAACGTAGCAAAGGTGAGCGGGAAGCAAGAGGATTGGGTAACATTTAAAGAACAACAGAAGATAACCAAAAAGACAATACGGGGAGAAAAGATGAGGTACAAAGGTAAGCTAGCCAAGAATATAACGCAGGACGGTAAAAGCTTCTTTAGGTATGTGAAGAGGGACTTCCGGTGGCGACATGCTCTAGCAACAGATGCCACACACAGCTCCGCTCCCGAAAATTTGCGATTTTTCGCATTAAAATAGGGTCTACTGGTCGGGACCGATTTTAAAAATTTTACCGGAGCCTCTGGGCGTCGCGCTGCTGACGTCATCAGTAAGCGCTGTGGATTTAATGGTGGATTTAACATTTTAAATGCAAAATCCGGTTACTGCTCAGAGTCCTCAGAGAACATTCACGAAACATCACTGGAGAAGCCAGAAGAAGCCTGAAGAAACAACTTTTGAAGTGGCTCTTGAAGGAAAAGTGTTCTCCGAAATGGCTACAAGAGCTAAGGCAGATAATGACAAAGAAATTGAGGACTTAAAGCAAATGGTAAGAGAACTGAAAGATGAAAAGGTGGTTGGAAAGCAGATGGAACAGCTGATGGTGAACATGAATACAGGCAATCAGAAAGTAATTGAGTCTGTGCAGGTTTCGATTGGCACCGTAAATAAACAAATTGAAGATGTGAGAGTTGAATTACTGGAGAGAATGGATAAGGGGGAAGAAGACACCACTAAGAAGTTTGATGCAGTGCATGAGACTGTCTCCTCATATGTGACAACAATGCAAGAGATGGAGGAAGAGATGGGACGAATGGCTGAGGCGATGAAGAAAATGAAGATACATCATGACCTTACTGCAAAACAGCTGGCAAAAGTTTCGGACAAAAATGCCTCGATTTGGAAGCTCGTTCAAGACACCAGGATTAGTTGGAGTACCAGAGGGAGCCGAGGGAGATAACCATCGTGAGTTCGCTGCGGATTTATTTAAAGAAGCTCTCAATCTTCCTAACCTACCGAAAATTGAAGTGGCACACCGAGTTCCGAGATTTAAACAAAAATCTCAAACAGGCCCAGAATATACATGGCAGATTATTGTGAAATTCCGGGACATTTCTGACTTGGAAGAGGTTATGAGTAACATTAAATATGGAGTGCCACTGAAGTACGGTTTGACATCTTTCAAAATATTCAGGTACTTTCCTTATGAAATTGTTCAGAAGCGAAATCAGTTCTCTAAGGTAAAGCAGGCTCTCCAAGGAATGAAAGAAGTCAGATATGGTGTCTACTACCCAGATAAAATGAGGATTTCCTATAAGGAACAGCAAAAATCGTTCACAAATCCGGAGAATGCATATAAATATGCTTTAACCATCGTGGAAGAGAACAAGTAATTTGAAAGGTTGAACTGTATGGAGATTTGTATGAAACAGGAAAACTACTATCATTTAAACAATTACAACTAAAATACAATCTGGGTAGCAATCAGTATTTTAAATATTTCCAAATGTGATTATCTGAAAAAACACGCACAAGAATTTTACAAAATGCCATCAGACTTACTAGATGAAGTAATGAATACAAAGGCGGAATCAGCAAATTTAATTTCATATATATACAATATTATACTAAATGAAGTAATACCAACAACAGAAGGCATCAGAGGTGAGTGAGAAAACAAATTAAGCATAAAAATTTCCAATGAAAGGTGGAAAGAGTACTTATTAAATGTGCATAAATGCTCAATAAACGTAAGACACACTTTAATACAATTTAAAATTTTACACAGATTATACTACTCAAAAATTAAATTAAATAAATTCTTCCCCAACGTCTCACCAATTTGTGATAAATGCCAGTTTCAAGAAGCTACTATAGCGCACTCATTCATCTTTTGTACAAAATTTCAAAGTTTTTGGATTGAAATCTTTGAAATTTTCACAAAATTGTTTAAAATAAAAATGACACCAAAGCCAGAATGGATTATTTTTGGAATGAAAGAAGGTAGTTCGGAATTAAATGTGTATCAAAAGATTCTATTTGATTACGGCTTAATAATAGGAAAAAAGTTAATCTTAAAATTCTGGAAAAATGCCCCTATACCAACATTAAATATGTGGATTTTAACTATGTTTGAAACACTACATCTGGATGATATGAGACTGGCAGGAAAATCAGATTGTTTCTATCAGACGTGGTCTGAATTCATAGAATTGCTACAAACATAGGGTGCAAGAATACCTCCGGTCTTGGTAGGTGGGGATGAAAAACTATCGAGTTGGCAGATTCCTTTTGCGTGATATATATAATATAGTAACTGGCTTTTTTCTCTTTTTCTTTCTCTCTTTTCTTTTTTGTTTCTAGGTTCTATCTTTTTAATTCCTTTTCTCTAATTCTTTGACGAAGGTTTTTTTTTCCCCCTTTGGCACTCTTTCACTTTCACAATTCTTTTCACCTACTTTACTCTCTTTGCTTCTATTCTTTTTTTCTTAAAAGCCATAACATTATGGGGTACAATGATTGTAACAATATACATGTGATGTACACTGATGTATTTACCTCTATTTAATAAAAATATTATTTAAAAAAACTGTATGGATATTCTTTCTCTTTATTATTTCACCATGAATGGTAATGTGTTTACCAGAAGATGGAACTCTCCTTGCGTTTTGTCTAGACTGCTTATCAGTGGGATGCTAACTCAAGGACATACTGGGTTCCAAGTGAAGCGGAAAAAGATAAATAACGAAATGAAGAGCTCCACAACATAATGCGCACAGAGCAATTATTGTGGTTTAAGAGATTAAATGAATAACCTAATGTTATAGAACTAACACTTTTAACACTTAAAACATTGAATACTAACACAGAAATTGTAATGAATGTTAATCAGAATGGTAGTAAGGGGATGATTTATAAACTAACATTTATAACTTAATAAGTTTCAAGTAGATTTATAATTGGGGCGTGAGGGGGAAAGGCGGGCTCCTGGCTCAGAACCAAGAGCCTGCCTCGGGTTAACCCCTTCAACCAACAGTTGATTATTACCGAGGTAAAACTATATGTTCAACATTTAGTAGATAAAACTGTTAGTTATATTTGGGAATATATATGAAATGGATACATATACTGTAAATGGTTACTATACATCTGATTTTGAACCGGCCCCGTTCCAGTATGTTATGACTAACTGAGGGAGCGGAGCTACTTGTTTGTTTAATATCGACAATGGAAGTCGACATAATGTTTTCTCCCACCAACATGTGGGCCACTTGTTACAGTGCCAATAAGTTCGGACACTGTATTTTCACTTTTACTAGTTTTTTTAAATTATCACAATCAATCACATGTGTGTTTTTTATTCAAGGAGAATCGCAAAAGGAATCTACAAATTGAACTTGGTTGGGTAAATGCTCCCCCAATACTTAAAGACTTGAGGTACGGATGCACCGCAAGATACACAGGTATTAAATTTAGTAAAAATGCAAGACAATAAACAAAATAAACTGGGAGGAATCTCATTCTGCAGTTGGAATATTAGGGGTGTTAACACACGCATTAAAATGGGTAAGATTTTAGCTCAGCTGAAAGCATACAACACAGATGTTATCTTTCTTCAAGAAACGCATCTTAAACTTCAAAATCAATCTAGACTGAGGGCAAACTGGATAGGCCAAACTTTTCACTCGTCATATATGACGAAATCCAGAGGCACATCTATCAGAGGCAAAGGCATACCATTTAAACAGAAAAATACCTTAACAGATAAGGATGGGAGATATTTGATAGTTACCAGTGAGATCCATGCTACCCCAATTACCTTGGTAAATATATATATATGCGCCTAACGCAAACAATCCGCATTTTTTCAATAAAATTTTGAATGTAATCGCAGAATTAATTACCAGAATGTTATAATCGGTGGAGACTTCAATTGTGTTTTAGACCCTTACTGAGATAAATCTAGTCAAAAACAGAGAGGTAATATGAAATCTAAAACTAGCGAACTTTTAAAAACATATATTAGAAATACAAATATAACAGATGTTTGGAGGATTGCAAATCCGAACGGCAGGGAATACTCGTTCTATTTAACGGTAGACAAGACTTATTCACGTATAGATTATTTCCTGGTAGACACAAAATTAATTCCGTATACTTCGAATCCAAAATACCATACAAATACGATTTCAGATCACTCCCCACTAACTTTCTTTTTAAAATGGAAGGGATGTCTAAGGATACACCGTTTTGGAGGTACAATCTTCACATTTTAAAAGACCCGCAAGGGAGTATATATCTAAAACAGCAAATGGATCTTTTTTCGAAATAAATGACACGCCAGACACATCACCTACATTATTATGGGAATCTTTCAAAGCATTTATTCGAGGTGTTATAATCTCATACCAAGCTTTTCAAAATAAAAAAAATAAAAACGAACAAAGGCAGTTAGAAGAACAAATTA
Organism: Okamejei kenojei; assembly: GCA_035221665.1. Lineage (NCBI taxonomy): Eukaryota > Metazoa > Chordata > Chondrichthyes > Rajiformes > Rajidae > Okamejei > Okamejei kenojei. The sequence continues at coordinate 101,988 of CM069157.1, forward strand.
AACAATTGGACATAGATAATGCTAAAGACCCAACTATGGATAAACATAATAAAATATTAATACTAAAATTTAAATTAAATAAATTACTATCCGAGAACGTTATAAGATTATTCCAAATTACAAGACAGGAACATTTTGAATTTGGGGATAAGCCCCATAAACTTCTGGCACGTCAGTTAAAAAAACGAGAAAAGGAACATACGATTTCAAAGATTAAATCAGATAGAGGGGAAGTATTAACATTACCGAATGATATTAATAACAGATTTGCGCAATTTTATGAGAATTTGTATACATCTAAAACGACAACGGACACCAATAAAGTTACTGAGTTCTTAGATAATTGTAATCTTCCCAAACTAGAGTTGCAGGAACAAGAGGAATTGGGAGCACAAATCTCAAATAAGGAAATAGAAGAAACAATAATCTCATTAAAAAAATGGAAAAACACCAGGTCCTGACGGATTTAGTAATGAATCCTATAAAAGTTTTTATGACATATTTACACCATAC
>CM069157.1:107500-222500 GCA_035221665.1 Okamejei kenojei
AAGATGCTGTGAGAATGCAGGGTGACTTGAACAGGTTGGGGGGGTGGGCAGATGCATGGCAGATGAAGTTTAATGCGGATAAATGTGAGGTAATCCACTTTGGTAGCAAAAACAGGAAGGCAGGTTACTATCTAAATGGCGTCAAGTTGGGAAAAGAGGAAGTACAACGGGATCTAGGGGTCCTTATACATCAGTCTATGAAAATAAGCATGCAGGTACAGCAGGCAGTGAAGAAAGCGAATGGCATGTTGGCCTTTATAACAAGAGGAATCGAATATAGGAGCAAATAGGTCCTTCTGCAGTTGTACAGAGCCCCAGTGAGACCACACTTGGAGTATTGTGTGCAGTTTTGGTCCCCTAATTTGAGGAAGGACATTCTTGCTATTGAGGGAGTGCAGCGTAGGTTTACAAGGTTAATTCCCGGGATGGCGGGACTGTCATATGCTGAGAGAATGGAGCAGTTGGGCTTGTACACTCTGGAGTTGAGAAGGATGAGAGGGGATCTCATTGAATCATATAAGATTGTTAAGGGCTTGGACACAGTAGACGCAGGAAAACTGTGCCCGATGTTGGGGAATCCAGAACCAAGGGCCACAGTTTAATAATAAGGAGTAAGCCATTTAGAACGGAGACGAGTAAACATTTTTTTCCTCACAGAGTGGTGAGTCTGTGGAATTCTCTCCCTCAGAGGGCGGTGGAGGCAGGTTCTCTGGATGCTTTCAAGAGAGAGCTAGATAGGGCTCTTAAAAATAGTGGAGTCAGGGGATATGGGGAGAAGGCAGGAACGGGGTACTGATTGGGGATGATCAGCAATGATCACATTGAATGGCTCGAAGGGCCAAATGGCCTACACCTGCACCTATTGTCTATTGTCATCAGCAAACCTAGATGTGCTATATTTGGTGCCCTCATCAAAATCATAAGGTCATAAATGATAGGAGCAGAATTCGGCCATTTGGCCCATCCAGTCTACTCTGCCGTTCAATAATGGCTATCTCTCTTTCCCTCACCCCATCCTGCTGCCTTTTCCACATAACCGCTGACAGCCGTACTAATCAAGAATCTATCTCTGCCTTCAAAATAGCCATTGACTTGGCTTTTACAGTCTTCTAATGCAAATAATTACACAGATTCACCTTTCTTTGACTAAAGAAATTCCTCCTCATCTCCTTCTCAAGGAACGTCTTTTAATTCTGAAGCTATGACCTCTGGTCTTAGGCTCTCGCATTAGTGGAAACATCCTCTCCACATCCACTCTATATAAGTCTTTCACTGATCATCGGTAAGTAATGATTATATATTGTGAACTACTGGAATTCCAGCCCTGATCCCTGTGGCACGAGACATATCTGGTGGATCCATGTGCAGAGGGGTTGATTGGCAGATGGTGCCCAAGGGTGAAGGTCGCACGAGGCTCCGGGAGCATAATTGGAGATTAAAGGGCTGCAGATTATGGAACCATTAATTCTGATCGAACGAAAATGGAATCATACAAGGGAGGGAGGAGATAGGAAAGCTAGTGGATGAAGTGTGTCAGTGATGGGCAGATGGCATAGGGGGTGAGGGGTGGAAACTTGGTGATGGGGGGATTGGAAAAAGAATGTATGTGAGAATGCCAGAGCATAAGGGAGGAGAGAGCAAGGGGTAAAGGGGGAGCTGGTTACTTGAAATTGGAGAATGCAATATTCATGCCTTCATCACCTCCACTGAATATGAGGTGCAACAATATGAGGTTCTAGTTTGTATCTGGCCTTGGACAAGCAGGGGAGGAGGCTGAGGACTGTCAGGTCGGTGTGGGGATGATGAATTCTCTAGGTGGCCAAAGCAGTAGTCTAGGTGCCCAGCAAAGCAGTTGTCTGGACTGCCCTTCACCTCATTGATGTAGAGGGGGCTATTTCTAGGACACTGAATCTAATAGACGAGTTGGAGGAGGTGCAAGTAAATCTCTGTCTAACCTGGGAAGGTTGGCTGGATGGGGTCAAATGTTGGTTGCAGGTCAATATGCCTAGAGAAGGGATGGGGTGTGTGGCGAGGGATGAGTGGGGAATAAGGGAGTTTCAGAGAAAGTGGTCTCTGCGGAAAGCACAAAGTTTGGGGTGGGGGGGAAGGAAAGAAATGAGTGGGGATGAATCACCGGGCAATTGCAGAAATATGTGACTGGTAGAATCTCACCTGTGATCTAGAAGGGAGGGGGGCAACTGCAGCACCCCTCTTTTCACTGTTCTCCACCTGGTCACCGATGTGACTTAATCTCCAGTCTGGCAAATTATCCAAGATTGTCTCAGAGTCCAAATACAAAACATCCATCCATTCGTGTCATCCGTTTATACCCACGGTCTCGGAACATTGATTTATGCAATTGTCAACGTTGTTATTTATTTAGCATAAAAGTCCAATATAAAACATGAAAAGTGGGGTTGGGTGTGTTTATTATTCCGCTCGGGTCCGATCACTTCAACCGGACCCATGTTTTGAACGAAGCGCAACCGCAACCAGCGCCGCTACTCGGCTTCCGTGGCGCTGCCGTACTGCTGCCGCCATCTTGGTCGCGAAACATTCTGGAAACGGCGCGGGGAGAGAGACGGCGGACAGACGGACATGGGTGAGTGTGGGGGACATGGTGAGTGTGGGGGTGGGGGGAGTGGGGATACGGGGGGAGTGTGGGGACGGAGTGTGGGGATACGGGGAGTGTGGGGACACGGAGTGTGGGAGTGTGGGGACACGGGGAGTGTGGGGACACGGAGTGTGGGAGTGTGGGGACACGGAGTGTGGGAGTGTGGGGACACGGGGAGTGTGGGGACACGGGGAGTGTGGGGGATACGGGGGGTGTGTGGGACACGGAGAGTGTGGGGGACACGGGGAGTGTGGGGGACACGGGGAGTGTGTGGGGACACGGAGTGGTGGGGGGGGGGGTGTGTGGGGACACGGACAGAGTGTGGGGGACACGGGGAGTGTGGGGACACGGAGTGTGGGGACACGGAGTGTGGGGACACGGAGTGTGGGGGACACGGGGAGTGTGGGGGATGGGGACACCTGGGGAGTGTGGGGACACGGGGAGTGTGGGGGACACGGGGAGGGACACGGGGAGGGGGAGTGTGGGGACACGGGGGTGTGGGGGACACGGGGAGTGTGGGGACACGGGGAGTGTGGGGACACGGGGAGTGTGGGGGACGGAGTTTGTGGGGGATACGGGGAGTGTGGGGACACGGGGAGTGTGGGGACACGGGGATTGTGGGGGATACGGGGAGTGTGGGACACGGGGAGTGTGGGGACACGGGGAGTGTGGGGACACGGGGAGTGTGGGGGGACACGGGGAGTGTGGGGGACACACGGGGAGTGTGTGGGGGACACACGGGGAGTGTGGGGGACACGGGGAGTGTGGGGGACACGGGGGGAGTGTGGGGACACGGGGAGTGTGGGGGACACGGGGAGTGTGGGGACACGGGGAGTGTGGGGACACGGGGAGTGTGGGGATACGGGGAGTGTGGGGGATACGGGGGGAGTGGTGGGGACACGGGAGTGTGGGACACACGGGGAGTGTGGGGACACGGGGGAGTGTGGGGGATACGGGGGGAGTGTGGGGGACACGGGGAGTTGTGGGGGACACGGGGAGTGTGGGGGACACGGGGAGTGTGGGGGACACGGGGAGTGTGGGGACAACGGGGAGTGTGGGGGACACGGGGAGTGTGGGGGACACGGGGGAGTGTGGGGGACACGGGGAGTGTGGGGGACACGGGGAGTGTGGGGGACACGGGGAGTGTGGGGGACACACGGGGAGTGTGGGGGACACACGAGGAGTGTGGGGGACACGGGGGAGTGTGGGGGACACGGGGAGTGTGGGGGACACACGGGGAGTGTGGGGGACACGGGGAGTGTGGGGGACACGGGGAGTGTGGGGGACACACGGGGAGTGTGGGGACACGGGGAGTGTGGGGGGACACACGGGGAGTGTGGGGGACACGGGGAGTGTGGGGGGACGAGGAGTGTGGGGGACACGGGGAGTGTGGGGACACGGGGAGTGTGGGGACACGGGGAGTGTGGGGGACACACGGGGAGTGTGGGGGACACACGGGGAGTGTGGGGGACACACGGGGAGTGTGGGGGACACGGGGAGTGTGGGGACACGGGGAGTGTGGGGACACGGGGACACACGGGGGGAGTGTGGGGGACACACGGGGAGTGTGGGGACACGGGGACACACGGGGAGTGTGGGGACATGGGGAGTGTGGGAGACACACGGGGAGTGTGGGGACACGGGGACACACGGGGGGAGTGTGGGGACACGGGGGGAGTGTGGGGACGGGGGGAGTGTGGGGACATGGGGGGAGAGAGACGGACGGACAGACGGACATGGGTGAGTGTGGGGACACGGGGGACACACGGGGAGTGTGGGGGACACGGGGAGTGTGGGGGGCACGGGGAGTGTGGGAACACGGGGAGTGTGGGGGGAACACGGGGAGTGTGGGGAACACACGGGGAGTGTGGGGGACACGGGGAGAGTGGGGGACACGGGGAGAGTGGGGGACACGGGGAGCGAGACGGACAGACAGACATGGGTGAGTGACGGCGACACGGGGAGTGTGGGGACACGGGGGCGCACGGGGGAGAGAGACGGACAGACAGACGTGGGTGAGTGACAGCGGCACGGGGAGTGCGGGGACACGGGGAGTGTGGGGGACACGGGGAGTGTGGGGGCACATGGGGAGACAGACAGAGACATGGGTGAGTGACGATGACACGGGGACATGGGGAGTGTGGGGACACGGGGGCACGGGGGGAGAGAGACGGACAGACAGACATGGGTGAGTGACGGTGACACTGGGACATGGGAAGTGTGGGGGCACACGGGGAGTGTGGGGACACGGGGAGAGTGTGGGGACACGGGGGAGACATGGAGTCACGGGGAGTGGGGACAACGGGGGCACACGGGGAGAGAGACAGACAGACAGAGACATGGGTGGGTGACGGCGACACGGGGAGGGGGGGGGGGAGTGTGTGGGACACGGGGAGAGTGGGGGACACGGGGAGAGTGGGGGACACGGGGAGTGTGTAGGACACGGGGAGTGTGTGGGGACACGGGGAGACATGGAGTCACGGAGAGTGGGGACACGGGGAGTGTGTAGGGGACGGGAAGACATGGTCACGGGGAGTGTGGGGGACACGGGAGAGTGTGGGGGACACGGGGAGAGTGGGGGACACGGAGAGTGTGGGGACACACGGTGAGTGTGGGGGAGAGTGGGGACACGGGGAGTATGGGGACACACGGGGAGTGTGGGGAGAGTGGGGACACAGGGAGAGTGTGGGGACACATGGGGAGAGAGACATGGGTGAGTGACGGTGACACGGGGACACACGGAGAGTGTGGGGGACACGGAGGAGAGTGGGGACACGGGGAGTATGGGGGAGAGTGGGGAGACATGGAGTCACAGGGAGAGGGGACACACGGGGAGAGTGGGGACACGGGGAGTGTGGGGTCACGGGGAGAGTGGGGACACGGGGGAGACATGGGTGAGTGACGGCGACACACGGGGGAGAGTGGGGACACGGGAGTATGGGGACACACGGGGAGTGTGGGGACACGGGGGAGAGTGGGGGCATGGGGACACGGGGGGGAGAGTGGGGACACGGGGTGGAGAGTGGGGACACGGGGGGGGGGAGTGGGGACACGGGGGGGAGAGTGGGGACACGGGGGGGAGAGTGGGGACACGGGGGGGGGGAGTGGGGACACGGGGGGGAGAGTGGGGACACGGGGGGGAGAGTGGGGACACGGGGGGGAGAGTGGGGACACGGGGAGGAGACTGGGGGCACGAGGACACACGGGGGGAGAGTGGGGTCACGGGGAGAGTGGGGACGGGGAAGACATGGTCAGGGGGTGAGTGACGGTGACACACGGGGAGACATGGAGTCACGGTGACTCACGGGGAGAGTGGGGACACGGGGAAGACATGGAGCGACGGGGACACGGGGAAGACTTGGAGTCATGGGGGGGACTTGGAGTCACAGGGACACGGGAAAGACATGGAGTCACGGGGGGAGAGTGGGAACACACGGGGAGGGTGTGGGTTAGAGGGAGAGTCATGGGTGAGTGACGGGAGATGGGTGAGCGTGGGGAGTCAGGAACAGTGGGAGACATGGGGGATATAGGGGCATTGGTGAGTGACGGGGGATATGGGTGAGTAAGGGGAAGTCATGAGGAATGGGAGGAGGGCAAGGGGGAGACAGATATATAGGTGAGTGTGTGGGGAGTGACAGGGACAGCGGCAGACGGAAATATGTGTGAGTGACGGGGAGTGGAGGAAGAGTGAGGGGGTGATACAGAGGAAAGACATGGGTGAATCAGTGTGAAGGGAGAGTGAAACAGAGACATGAGTGAGTGAGGGGAGCGAAAGATGGAGAGAGTGAGACATGGGGAGATAGAGGCATGGGTGAATGTGAGGGGACAAGGGGAGAAATGGGGGAGATAGGAAGATGGGTGAATGAGGGGAAGAGACGGGATATCTGCAACCAGGGAAGGAGGAGGTGGCTGTGGATGGGTCTGGGGGGAGAGGGAAGGCCGAGGGTGCAGCAGGTGAGTGGGGTGGGAGTCACGGTGACTGAGCCTGTCCTGTCCCCGGACTGTCAAGCGGACTGTGTGGTGGGTGAAGAAGGGCTCACTGGTGCATGTTGCCATCTGGGGGTGGAGTTGGAAGTTGGGGCTGTAAGCCGAGGGGAGGTGGTACAAGCCTTGGCTGGGATGGGCAGGTCTGTCTGCTATATGTAGGGGTCCATTAAAGTAAGGGTTCACTGTGCTTCTATCAGGTCACTGCCTTAAGCAATACAAGCCCAGCCGATCCAATCTCTCCCCAGAACTAACATTTCTAATGCAGGCAACATCCTGGTGAATCTCTGCACTTTCTTCAATGTAAAACTTTCTATAAGGTACTGATCAGAATTACTTTAGGTTTAGTTTTATTATTGTCATGTGTACAAAGGTTCAGTGTTTTGTATACTGTCCATGATATGCACACGATGAGCGATTTACAGGAGCCTGAAGACTGCAACGACCAGGTTCAGGAACAGCTTCGTCCCCACAGCCATCAGGCTATTAAATTCGGCTCAGACAAAACTCTGAACATTAATAGCCAATAATCTGTTTATTTGCACTTTATCAGTTTAATTATTCATGTGTGTATATTTATGCAATAGTATTTGGACACACTGATCTGTTCAGTATTCATGCCTACTATGTTTTGGTGTACTAAAGCAAAGTAAGAATTTGGACACATGACTATAAATCTCTCTCTCTCTCCTCATTGGAGTTTAGAAGGGTGAGTAGGGACCTCAATGGATAGAGTGGTTGTGGAGAGGATGTTTCAATTAGTGGGAGAGTTAATCTCAATTAATCAGAGATCATAGCCTCAGAATAAAAATAAGTTGGGCGGCGCAACCGACTTCGCAGTGGCCTCTGCAGTCCTTCCGTCTTTTTTTAATTTTTGTCCCGTTGAATGTATAGTTTGTTGTGGTTTTTATATTGTTTTTAGCAGTATATATGTGTGTGGGGGGGGGAGCTTTTAAAATCTCTTCCCTGCACGGGCGACCCGACCTTTACCCGTTGTCGTTGGGGCCTAGCACCATGGAGCGGCTGTGGCGACGTCCGGCTGCGACCCGACTCCAGAGCTCGGAGGCTCCAGCCGCAGGTCCGGTGGACAGTGACATTGGGAGCTCGCGGGTCTCTGGTGGGAGCTCGCGGGTCTCTGGTGGGAGATCGCTTTTCGGAGCTCCCGTAACGTCAACTTCTCCTGCCCGAGTTGCGGGGTTGAAAATAACCCGGAGCGGGACCTTACATCGCCCCGCGCGCCTTTAAAGGCGGTGGGACTTGCCATCGCCTGCCGGGGACTTTAACATCGGGATAGAATGGAACACGGGAGAGACAAGACTTTGCCTTCCATCACACTGAGGAGGAGATTCACTGTGATGGATGTTTGTGTAAATTGTGTTGGTTGTGTGTCTTGGTTCTTTTCTTGTTGTATGACTGCAGAAACCAAATTTCGTTTGAACTTCATACTTGAGATTCAAATGACAATAAATAAATTGTATAATTGTATTGTATAAATTGTATAATTAATTGTATAAGATGAGGAGGAATTTCTTTAGTCAGAGGGTGATCACAGCTTGGTTTGGGAACAGCTCCATCCAAGACTGCAAATTGCAGCAAAATGTGGATGCAGCACAGACCATCACACAAACCAACCTCCCGTCTATCGACTCCATTTATACCTCACACTGCCTCTGCAAGGCCAGAGGCATAGTCAAGGACAGGTTGCACCCTGGCCACACCCTCTTCTCCCCTCTCCCAAAAGGCAAAAGGTATAAAAGTATGAAAACGCATACTTCCAGATTCAGTGACAGTCTCTTTCCAGCTGTTATCAGGTAAATTAATCATCCTACCACAACCAGAGAGCATTGCTGAACTATCTACCTCATTGGTGATCCTCGGACTATCCTCGATCGGACTTTGCTGACTTTACCTTGCACTAAACATTATTCCCTTATCATGTATCTATACACTAAATGGCTCGATTGTAATTATGTTTTGTCTTTCTGCTGACTGGTTAGCATCCAACAAATTTTTTTTCACAGTGCCTCAGTACACGTGACAATAAACTGAACTGAGCAGGTGAATCTGTGGTATCATTGCCACAGAAGGCTGTGGTAACTGTCAATTGATTTTTTATGGCAGAGGTAGATAGGTTCTTGATTAGTGCGGGTGTCAGGGGTTATGGGGAGAAGGTAGGAGAATGGGATTGAGGGAGAAAGTTTGATTAGCCATGATTGAATGGCGGAATAGACGATGGGCTGAATGGCCTAATTCTGCTCCTATCTCTTATGAACATGACCTAGCCGATCAGTCCGATAATACTATACATACATTCAAGCAACCAAAACTCGAGTACAATAGTAGAGCAAATGGGAAAATACAGTGTGCAGAATATAGTTCTCAGCATTGTAGCACACATATTATGAAAATAGGTGGAGGGGCAGATAGTGTAGAGAAAGCAGGGAATCTGCAGAAGGACCTGGACAGGTTGGGAGAGTGGGCAGTGAAGTAGCAGGTGGAATATAGTGTAGCAAAGTGTGGAGTCATCCTTTTTGGTAGTAGGAATAAAGGCATAGACTATTTTCTAAATGAGTAGAGAATCCAAAAATCAGAGGTGCAAAGGGACTTGGGATTGCTAGTGCAGGATTTCCAAAAAGTTAATTTGCAAGTCAAATCGGTAGTAAGAAAGGCAAAAACAATGCTAACATTTATTTCAAGAGGACAAGAATACAACACAGGGATATAATGCTGAGGTTTTAGAAGGTGCTCCCAGGCCACATTTGGAATATTGTGAGCAATATTGGGCCCCATATCTGAGGAAGGATGGGCTGACTCTGGAGATATTACAGAAAAAGTTTAAGAGAATGGTCCCAGGAATACGTAACTAGAGCCTGGGTCAACAGAGCCCCCCTGGCCAGAGCCTGCGTTGATGGAGTGGAGATGTCAGGAACGGATCCCGGTGGCAATCGACGAGGAGGTTGGTGAGCGGTCGTCGAGGTCGCCGGTGGTCAGGAACGGGCCACATGGGAGCTGGAGATCGCGCCGCCTGGAGCAAGGGAGGACCTGGCCTGGGGGGGGGGGGGGGGAATGAACCAAGGAGGACCCAGCATGGAAGACTATGTTACTTTGTTGGTGCCGTTTTTGAAGTGGCTCTTAGCATACCTTGCATATGCAAAACAAAGAATTTCACTGTGACATCACATGTGACAAAGAATTCATTAATAGCCTGTACTGGCTGGATATTTGAAGGATGAGGCAGGACCTTCCAAATCATGAACGGTTTGGATAGAGTAGATGTGGAGGGGACGTTTCCACTGGTGGGAGAGTCCAGGACCAGAGGTCACAGCCTCCGAATTAAAGGATACTCCTTCAAAAAGATGAGGAGGAGTTTCTTTAGTCAGAGGCTGGTGAAAGTGTGGAATTCATTGCCACAGAATACCGTGGAGGCCAATGGATATTTTTAAGGCAGAGATAGATTCTTGATTAGTACGGGTGTCAGTAGTTTATGGGGAAAAAGCAGGTGAATGGGGTTAGGAGGGAAAGATAGATCAGCCATGAATGAATGGTACAGTAGACTTGATGGGCCGATTGGCTCCTGCTCCTATCACTTATGAACAATAAGTATGACCTAACCAGTGGATTATAAATTACAATGTACTGTATGTTCACAACTCTTATATTCTATGTCCTGACCTATAATGACAAGCTTGTCATTTGTCGCCTACATTCTATTGATCTGTGTTGCCCCTTACATGGAACTATGGACTTGGACCCTCAAGGTGTCTGTTCATTGACATTCTTTAGGGCCCTACTGTTGTCAGTATATGTTCTACCCTGAGCATGGTCCCAAGGAGAAACACCTCTCTCTGCCTACCCTTCCTTTGAATCTTACTGATCTTAACCTCCACCTTCCCATAACTGCTTCCAATTTCTGACTTACCACCCTGGTTCCCCCCCATGCCTCTCTAGTTTAAACCCTCCTGAACAACAGTCGGGAACCTCCCTGCAAGGATGCAACCCATCCCTCTTGTGTGGGTCAGGTCTGTCCCAGAACAGATCCAGTGGTCTAAAAATCTGAATCCCTGCCCCCTGCACCAGCTCGTGAGTCACACATTCGTCTGGCCTAAGTGCCCATTTCTACCCTCACCAGCAGGTTTAGTTTAGTTTATTATTGTTACATGTACTGAGGTACAGTGAAAAGCTTTTTGTTGTGTGTTATCCAGTCAAAGAAAAGATTATAGATGATACCAATCAAACCGTCCAAGGTCCAAAGAGAAAGGATAAAAGGTACAACATTTAGTGCAATCCAAAATCCGTTCTAAAGGGCAGCTAAAGTCCGTTTAAATATAAAGTCTGATTAAAGGTCTCCAATGAGGTAGATAGGAGGTCAGCACTGGTGAGAGGACAGTTCAGTTGCCTAATAACTGCTGGGAAGAAACTGAACCTGGAGAATAGACACAAAATGCTGGAGTAACTCAGTGGGCCAGACAGCATCTCTGAAGAATAGGAATAGGCGACATTTCGGGTGGAGACCCTTCTTCTGAACCCGGAAGTATGCATTTTCAAACTTTTGTTCCTCTTGCCTGATAGGAGTGAGGAGAAGGGGGACTGATGGGAGTGAGTCTAGTCTGTGATTATGCTGGTGAACTTGCCGAGGCAGCATGAAGTGCAAGTGGTGCTAGGAATAATCCGGAGATTACTACCCTTGGTGTCCTGCTTTTAAACCTTCTGCCTGGCTCCATATATTCACTTTGGTTTGTGATATATAACGACTTGGACATACATTTAGACGGGTTGGTTAGTAACTTTGCAGATGACACCAAAATTGGGTGGAGTTGCAGACAGTGGGGACGTATGCAATGGAATATAGATCAGTTACAGAGATAAATTCATAAATTCTATGAACGGAATTAGGCCATTCGGCCCATCAAGTCTACTCTGCCATTCAATCATGGGTGATCTTTCCCTCTCAACCGTGTACTCCTGCCTTCACCCCATAACTCCTGACACCCATACTATCAAGAATATGTCAATCTCTGCCTTAAAAATATCCATTGGCGGCCTCCACAACCTTTTGTGGCAATGAATTCCATGGATTTATCACCCTCTGACTAAAGAAATTCCTTCTCATTATCTTTCTAAAGGTACATCCTTTAATTCTGAGGCTATGACCTAGTGGAAACATCCTTTCCACATTCACTCTATCCCGACGCAGGAATTCCATATGGAGTTTAATCCGAGCAAGTGTTTAATGTAAGTAGATAGTTTACAGTTATTGGCAAGTCCTTTAACAACTTTTATGTACAGAGGAATCTTGGTGTCCAGGTCCACAGCTTCCTGAAAGTGGCAACACCAGTAGATAGAATGGTAAAGAAGGCATGTATAATGCTTGTCTTCATTGGGAGCATTGTGTGCCGTTCTGGTTGGCCCATTATAGGAAGGATGAGGATTTTTTGGTGAGGGTGCAGGAGAGGTTGGGAAAACTTAGATTGTTTCCTCTGGAACCTCAGAGGTTGAAAGGCGATTTGATGGGAGTATATAAAATTGCAGGAAGCACAGATAGGGTAAAATCGGTAGCCTCTTCCCAGAATGAAAATGTCAAATACTAGATTAAATAAATAAAAAGTAAATAACACAAACCTTCCCTCCTCTCAAAGGAATCAATCACATTGTTCATCTACAATCTTCTTAGTTTTAGAGCCGTCATTACATGGAAGGAGCCCGCTCAGCGTGTCAAACCCATGTTGACTTGCGGAAATGCCCTTTTTGTTTTGAAAGCCACAATTAAATTTGCTTCCATTAACCCTTCAGGCAGTGAGTTCCAGATCTGAGCGATTCACTACTTCAAAGTAAATCCATGCTGACTACTCTTGATTAATCCATTACTTTTTAAATGAAAACGTGTAAAGGCCTTCTGAATTTTCATTGTTTTGGTTCCACTGACATTAGGCTAACAAGTGGAGAACCCACTGCTTTATTCCTGTGCTATCATTTAACCATTGGTGTTTTGCTGTCGTGGAGTTTGGAAGATGGAAAGCAAATCACAAGATTTGACATTTCAACAGCTATTTGTAAAGATGGAATGCTCCACATTGTGCACCATGATGCTAAACTGCCTGCACATTTGGGCATGGACAGTCACACTCCATCTTTCAGTCGTGAGAATGAGCATAGTCCACAAGAATGCACAAAGATCAGGCTTGCAAGAAGTGTTACTTCAGCTTCATGATTGGTCATTTCAAGATTTGAATAATCATTCACAAACCATTTTCACTGAACAAAATCCCACTGTTCCAACATGGGTGGGTAGGTTATCTTTGCAAACAGAAGTAATTCTATTCAATTAGTGTGCTTGGATACTCAGTAATATATTTTTCAGTGCTTTTTTCAAATATACTGGCTACTAAAAGGTTACAATTTTCCATTTATCCATATGTTTTAATAAAAAATAACTGATAAATAATTTACTTTGCATTTTTAATGCAGGAAACATCTCAAGGGGACAGACCATACATTAATGATCAGATACTTGCAAGGCTTGCATTCACCCTGTGATCATGTGGGTATCCTCCAGGTGTTCCAGTTCCTACTACATCCCAAAGATATGTGGGTTAGCAGGTTTATTGGCCACTGTGAATTGCCCCAGTGTGTAGGTGAGTGGTAGAATATGAGGAAGGTTGATGAGAAAGTGGCGAGAATTGTTTAGAATGAGATGAGTATTCTGTAAAAATGGGTGTTCAAGACCTGGTGGATCCATGGACCTGTATCTGTGCTTTATCATGCCAAACTCCCTCTCTCTTATTCATTTGTCTCTGAACACTTGTCCTTTGCTTATGTAACAGTAACGTGTATTACTGCAGTTTGGTAACAGAAATTTGCCCTTGCATAATTCACAAATCACTACAAAATATCGAGATGTGCAATAAAATTCGCTCTCATGGTATTTATGTGAGAAAATTAACTGAATAAACACATAATGCATTATTTTTAGAAATTAACAATTCTAGATGCATGAATCTGTGTTCCATTGATCATTTTCTAGGAACAAACATCGCTTTATGTTACCTGTACAGGGGTTCACCTGTACGCACAGCAGTAAACACGTTACCAAACCTTGCCCCACAGTCATTTATTGCTTCAGCATTGTTAGAAGAGCTGTTGGACGCTTTAAAATTAGGATAACAACGTAACAGGCATGAAAACACAATGCACATGGATAATGTATAATAAACAATAATGCAATAAATTAGTGACCCCAATACTAATGCAAAAGAGCAACCAAAGCCCATCTATAGTTCAAAGCGTGGTGTTGTTCAGTACTCAAGAGCCTTGTGGTTGTTGGAAAGAAGCTGTTCTTGAACCTGGTAGTCACGGTTTTAATACTCCTACACCTTCTTCCTGATTGTTGGAGTGGAAATTAGAGCATGGCCAGGGTCCTGAATGCCTTTTTTGAGAGTGCCTCCTATAATCTCTCGAGAATGGGTAGCCAGACAGGTCCCACAACCTTCTCCACATTCTGCAATTCCATCATTTTTCATTTTGTCTGCAAACTTACTAACCAACCCATCTACACTTACATCAAAATCATTTATGTATATCGCAAACAGCAAAGGTCCCAGCATTGGTACTTGCAGAACACCACTGGTCACACACCCCCAGCCAGAATAACACACACTGCTCTCTTCTATCTTCTACAGTTAAAACAATTGTGAATTCAGACTATCAAGTTATCGTGGATCCCATACATCTTAGACTTTCACATCTATCTGCCATGAAGGACATGGTCAAATGTCTTACTGAATGCCATATAAACACCATCCATTGCCCTACTTTCATCAATCACCTTTGTCACTTCCTCAAAAAACAAATTCAAGTTTGTAAGACACGACTTGCGTGTCCCAAGCCATGCTAATTGGACCATTAATTAGACCATTCTCTTCCAAATGTGAGTAAATCCTGCCCCTAAGAAACTTACCTTTCCAATAGCTTTCTTACCACTGATTTTCAGCTCACTGGCCTATAATTTCCTAGATTATCCCAATCTTGAAGTAACTAAACATATGGTGTGGTTTTGTTAGACTAATAATATTGATCAATCATGAGATGCTACTTGGGGAGGGAGGAGAAATAAGATCATTTGTAGCTGACATTTTTCTGAGCATTGTTTGCATCTTTGTGACCTCACAAAGAACTACACCCAATCATTTGCTGCTGAAATGTAGTCACTTTTAGGTAGCCATTCACAGGGTAAGATCCCCGAGATGAATGGCGACTTGATCTCTTTTTAGTGATGCTGGTTGAGGAATGAATGTTGGCCAGGATAACGGAAGAATTTGCTTCTCCTTTTTGGGAAAAACTGAATGGAATCCTCTACATCTTCTTGACCACATAAACAAGGTCTCTATTTTATCATTCTTCAGGAGGTGGGCATCGCAGGGACGGCAGGAATTTATTGACAGTTCCTAGTTTCCCTTGAAGGTGGTGCTCGGCCTTGCTGAAGTCATGTACTGAAGGTATTAGCGCAATGTTGTTAGGTAGGGAGTTTTCTAATTTTGATCCAGTAATAATATAGAGTCATGGAGTCATACAGCATGGAAACAAGCTCTTCGGCCCAACTTGCCTACACCAACCAGGTTTCAGGTTTAAGGGGATCTGGGCTAGTGGTATGTGGTATTTCCATTTATTCCATTGTATGCTCACTTGATAACCCATTCAAGTATTATCACAGTGTTCAATAAATATTTAGACAGATACATGGATAGGATAGGTTTAGAGAGGAATATGGGCCAAACGCAGCCAGGTGGGACTAGTGTAGATTGAGCATGTTGGTTGGCATGGCAAGTTGGGCTAAAGTTTGCACGCTGTACGATTCTTTGACTAACACAGCCTATTTACACTAGTGCCACTTGTCTACGTTAGCCCCATATGCTTTGAAACATATCCTATCCATGTAAATAAAACAATAAACTAAACTGAACAGAACCAAAGTCCAAATGCCTTTTAAATGTTGTGATAGTACCTGCCTCAATAACCTCCTCTGGCAGCTCGTTCCATTTACCCATCTCCATTTGTGCAAAAAAGGTTGCACATCAGGTTCCTATAAAATCTTTTCTCCCTCACCTTCAGTTCAGTTTGGGTTAATGTCACGTATGCCGAGATACAGTGAAAAGCTTTAGTTGCGTGCTATCCAGTCAGTGGAAAGACAATACGTGATAGAAAGATACCCAGTCTGAAGAAGGGTCTCGACCCAAAACGTCATCCATTCCTTCTCTCCAGAGATGCTGTCTGTACTCCAGCATTTTGTATCTATCTTTGGTGTAAACCAGCATCTGCAGTTCCTTCCTACACATTAAGTTTTATATACATTATTATAATTGAGCCAATTTCACATAGATACATGATAAGGGATTAACATTTAGTGCAAAAGAAAGCCAGTATAAGTCCGATCAAAGATAGTCCGAGGGTCACCAATGAGATGGATAGTAGTTCAGCACTGCTCTCTGGTAGTAGAAGGATGGTTCAGTTGCCTGGTAACAGCTGGGAAGAAACTGTCCCTGAATCTGGAGGTGTGCGTTTTCACACTTCTATACCTTTTGCCTGATGGGAGAGGGGAGAAGAGGGATTGCAGAGAGAGGCAGTGTGAGGTATAAATTGAGTCAATGGAAGGGATCACGGGTTTTTGTTGCAGTGACAAAGATAATGTGGGAGGTAAGAGAAAACGAGGATGTTGCCAGGACTAGAGCGTCTCAGCTTCAGGGAGAGGTTGAGCAGGCTCGGACTCTATTCCCTAGAGCACAGGCGGAAGAGTCACCTTAAACCCCTGTCCGAGTATGGTGTAGTAATTTGTCCAGAATCAAAACATTAATGACTAATTCATCAATCAGAACTAGGAGCGTGGGTTATTTTATGTTTTAATTCTGAATGTATGACTATCATTTTATTCGCTCTTGAGCTATGGGTGTGGAGTTGGAGAAATGAAAAGGTCTGTCAACCTGACATGAGTTGTCAGCAAATTGTTGGGTGTCAGCAGTTTATTCGGTGTCATAGATCAACAATTTGAGTGGTAAAAGTTATTCAAGTATATTCAATATGAATATGTTTTGACTGACAGCAGATCAATCCAAAAAGTTGCAATCCTCAGAAAGCGAAAGTTCATTTGTAGACTTGCTAGTGATAGGAAACTCCTAATTGTTGACAGGAATTTTAGTGACTGGATTACTGTATTTAATGGGATTCCATGGTGCTCACTACATCGTCCCATTGTATTTGTGGCAAATAGAGACACAAAGAGCGATACATGGAACATGCCCCGTTGCCCAACCCGTCCATGCTGACTAAGTTGCCTAACCAAGCTAGTCCTATTTGCCTGCTTTTGGCCCATATCCCTCCAAACCTTTTCTATCCATTTACATGTCTGTAAGTGTCTTTTAAATGCTGTAATTGTACCTGTCTCTAGAATTCCTCTGGTAGCTCATTCTGTTAACCATCCTTTGTGAAAACGTTGACCTTCGGGTCCACTTTAAATCTTTCCTCTCTTACCTTAAACCTATGCCCATTTGTTATAGACTTTCCTGTGGGGAAAAAAAGTTTATTCACCTATCTTTGCCTAACATGATTTTATAAGCCTCCAAAAGGTCTCTTGGCTTCCTACGCTCCATGGAATAAAGAGTCAAAACTATTTAATTGTCATATGAACTGACAACAGAACAATGAAATGCTTATTTGCAGTAGCATCACAGGCCTGTAAATATCTTCTTAGGCCCCCTTCGGTCATGGCTGACCATGGGTGTTTCCAGGGTGCTATTCTCTATATGGAGGACGCCTGTGCGTGACTTTGTTTAACGTGGGGAGACTGGTGCACAGACAGCCACCCCACGGTCCTTGACAGATCTGGGTCAGGATCCAGTGTCGTGGAGTCCAAGACAACCAGAGACCCTTTTCTGCTGCAGCCTTCATCCGCCTTCCCAACCGTTGTGACGCTCCACTAAGGTCAGCCATCGTCCTCCACCTGTTTCACCATTGAGGTCTTGGTTGGATCGCTCTTTGTCAGAGACCTCCCCCTCGACCTTACCGCCATGGGTGGCCCTACCTGGAGCATAGCTCCGGATGGCATCGCTCTTAGGATCTCAGGTCCACACAAGCTTCTCCACCACGACAAGGTGACAATCCACGGAGAAGCCTGTAAACATAGGTAATATAACACTGGATGGTGTTCAGCATTTCTTTTAAATCTCCTTCGTTCCTTGGTGTTTGAGTTACTGAACCAGGTCTTAATGCAACCATTTCAATATACTCTCCACTGTATACCAGTAGAAATTCAAGAGAGTATTCTTTAACATACCAAATCTCAATCTTCCAAGGAAATAGAGGTGTTGATGTTTTTTTTATGATTGCTTCAATGTGCTTGGCCCAGGATATTGAGATATGTACAGTCAGAAACTTGAAGTTATTCACTCTCTCCACCTTCAACCTATCATTGAAGACAGGTTTGTGACTCCTCAGCTTTCTCCTTCCCTGAGTTTGATACATTTGGATGGGCTGATGAAGTTGACCATCGAGCCATAGTCTGTGAACAACAGCTTAATGTACATGTTCTTATTATCCAAGTGTTCAAGTGTAGAGGGAGTCAGCAAGATCGCATCCCCCATTGACCTTCACCACCGCAGACATTAGTGCCACCGGTCTCTAGTCCACACTATCACTGGTCACTGAGGCATGTCATCTTGCTCTTCTTGAACAGCGATATTATTTATGCCCTTTTAAAGCAGTCGGAAATCTTGAACATTAATAATGGGAGGTTGAAGATGTCTACAAAAGCTCCAAACAGTTGGTCCGCGGGCAGGTACACCATCAGGTCCGGATGCTTTCTGCGGGTTTGTGTTTGTGAAGATTACCTGACGTCAGCCTCAGTGACTGTTACAATACCACTGGGAGCTAAGGGAGCCTGAAAAGGTACATTGATGTTTTCCCTCTTGAAGAAAACATAGAACACAAGTAGACAAAGTGGTAAAAAAGCATAGAACACAAGTAGACAGAGTGGTAAAAAAGGGCGTAAATGTATGCTTGCTTTCATCGGTTGGCACACTCAGTATAGGAAGCCATGATGCTGGTTTATAGTACTTTGGTTGGCCACATTTTGGAGTATTGCATGAAGTTCCGGCCCGCCCCATTATTGGAAGTATGTGGAGGCTTTGAAGCTTCATAACCATTCCATTAGAGCAGAATTAGGCCATTCACCCTATCAAGATTACATAGAAACATCAAAATTAGGTGCAGGAGTAGGCCATTCGGCCCTTCGAGCCTGCGCCGCCATTCAATTTCATCATGGCTGATCATCCAACTCAGTATCCTGTACCTGCCTTCTCTCCATACCCCCTCATCCCTTTAGCCACAAGGGCTACATCTAACTCTCTTAAATATAGCCAATGAACTGGCCTCAACTACCTTCTGTGGCAGATAATTCCAGAGACTCACCACACTCTGTGTGAAAAATGTTTTCCTCATCTCGGTCCTAAACGAATTCCCCCTTATCCTTAGACTGTGACCCCTTGTTCTGGACCTCCTCAACATCGGGAACAATCTTCCTGCATCTAGCCTATCCAACCCCTTAAGAATTTTGTAAGTTTCTATAAGATCCCCCCTCAGTCTTCTAAATTCTAGCGAGTACAAGCCAAGGTTTACAGAATTACAGAATGGATTACAGAAGAGGTTTCCCTGAATGCCATTTGGATCAAGGGTATTTGCTATAAGGAGAGGTTTGAACAGACTTGGATTGTTTTCTCTGGAATGCCGGAGGTTGAGAAGAGACCTGATAGTAGTATATAAAATTATGAGAGGCTTAGATAGGTCAGAAACTTTTTCCAGGGTGGAAATGCCAAAGACTAGAGGGCATGGCTTTAAAGTGAAATGGGTAAAGTGCAGAGATGTATGGGCAAGTTTTTTTACACACTAGATGGTGCGTGTCTTGAATTCTTTGCCAGGGATGGTGGTGGGGACAGATATAATTGTGCTCCGTATGAGCCTTTTAGATAGGCACATGGATATGCAGGGAATGGAAGGATATGGATCATGTGCAGGCAAATGAGATTACTCTACCTACGCGTCATGTTCAGTACATTGTGGGCCAACGGCCCTGTGCCTTTCCTGTTCTTATCTCTTTTATGTTTTAAATTAGGGTATAAATTCATTATTGGAAGATCATGGAGTATAATAATAGTATTTTAATGTAAGCTGATTGCCCCACCATTCAATGAAAATCAAAAAAGCCTGCAGATGCTGGACATTAGAAATAAAAAGAGATAATGCTGGAAACACTCAGGTCAGGCAGCATCTGTAGAAAGAGAAGTAATATTTTGATGACTTTTCCTCCAGTTCTGCCAAAGTCCCAGACTAGAATCATTAACTCGATTTCTCTTTCCAGATGTGGCTGGTTGAGTTCTGCCAGTGGTGTCTGTTAGGGGGTTAAGTTGCATTGTTCCCATTTAAATGCTAATTTTTTTTTCACTTTAGAAACCACCAGCAGTCCAACAAAAGAAAACTATAGAATGAATCGTTACAAGAACAAAGCATTAAATCCTGAAGAGATGCGTAGGAGAAGAGAGGAAGAAGGGATTCAGCTAAGGAAACAAAAACGAGAACAGCAGGTATATCACTATCTTAAGGATTGCTTACTGTGGATGGCACAATTCACCAACTAAAGTAAAAATTGGAAAGAGCCATAGTTTTCAAGGGAAATTGGACACTTGTTTCGAAAAAAGAGAGATATCTACAATAATTATAGGAGGCATGGAGTAAATGAGGTGCTAGAGGCGTATAAAGAATGTAAAAAGAATCTTAAGAAAGAAATTAGGAAGGCTAAAAGAAGTTATGAGGTTGCTTTGGCAAGAAAGGTGAAAGTAAATCCAAAGGGTTTCTACAGCTATATTAATAGCAAAAGGATAACGAGGGATAAAATTGGACCACTAGAGAGACAGAATGGACAACTATCTGCAGAGCCAAAAGAGATGGGGGAGATGTTGAACAATTTCTTTTCTTCAGTATTCACCAGGGAGAAGGATATTGAACTCTGTGAGGTAAGGGAAAAAAGTAGAGTAGCTATGGAAACTTTGAGATTCAAAGAGGAGGAAGTACTGACACTTTTGAAAAATATAAAAGTGGATAAGTCTCCAGGTCCTGACAGGATATTCCCTAGGACATTGAGGGAAGTTAGTGTAGAAATAGCAGGAGCTATGACAGAAATATTTCAAATGTCATTAGAAACGGGAATAGTGCCGGAGGATTGGCGTACTGCGCATGTTGTTCCATTGTTTAAAAAGGGTTCAAAGAATAAACCTAGCAATTATAGACCTGTTAGTTTGACGTCAGTGGTGGGCAAAATAATGGAAAGGATACTTAGAGATAATATATATAAGCATCTGGATAAACAGGGTCTGATCAGGAACAGTCAACATGGATTTGTGCCTGGAAGGTCATGTTTCACAAACCTTGAATTTTTTGAAGCGGTTACTAGGGAAATTGATGAGGGTAAAGCAGTGGATGTTGTCTATATGGATTTCAGTAAGGCCTTTGACAAGGTTCCCCATGGAAGGTTGGTTAAGAAGTTTCAATCTTTGGGTGTTAATGGCGAGTAGCAAGATGGATTCAACAGTGGCTGAATGGGAGATGTCAGAGAGTAATGGTGGATGGCTGTTTGTCAGGTTGGAAGCCGGTGACCAGTGGGGTGCCTCAGGGATCTGTGTTGGGTCCACTGTTGTTTGTCATGTACATCAATGATCTGGATGATGGGGTGGAAAATTGGATAAGTAAGTATGCAGATGATACTAAGATAGGTGGCGTTGTGGATAATGAAATAGATTTTCAAAGTCTACAGAGAGATTTGGGCCATTTGGAAAAGTGGGCTGAAAGATGGCAGATGGAGTTTAATGCTGATAAGTGTGAAGTGCTACATCTTGGCAGGACAAATCAAAATAGGACATACATGGTAAATGGTAGGGAATTGAGGAATGCTGTGGAACAGAGAGATCTAGGAATAACTGTGTATAATTCCCTGAAGGTGGAATCGCATGTAGATAGGGTGGTAAAGAAAGCCTTTGGTGTGCTGGCCTTTATAAATCAGAGCATTGAATATAGAAGTAGGGAAGTAATGTTAAAATTGTACAAGGCATTGGTAAGACCAATTCTGGAGTATGGTGTACAAATTTGGTTGCCTAATTATAGGAAGGATGTCAACAAAATAGAGAGTACAGAGAAGATTTACTAGAATGTTGCCTGGGTTCCAGCAACTATGTTACAGAGAAAGGTTGAACAAGTTAGGTCTTTATTCTTTGGAGCACAGAAGGTTAAGGGGGGACTTGATTGAGGTCTTTAAAATGATGTAAGGGATAGACAGAGTTGATGTGGATAAGCTTTTCCCATTGAGGGTAGGGAAGATTCAAACAAGAGGGCATGACATGAGAATTAAGGGACAGAAGTTTAGGGGTAACGTGAGGGGGATCTTCTTTACTCAAAGGGTGGTGGCTGTGTGGAATGAGCTTCCAGCAGAAGTGGTGGAGGCAGGCTCGATTTTAACATTTAAAAGTAAAGTGGATAGGTATATGGACGGGAAGGGAATGGAGGGGTATGGTCTGAGTGCAGCTAGATGGGCCTAGGGGAAAACAAATGGTCGACACCGCCTGGAAGGGCCGAGAAGGCCTGTTTCCGTGCTGTAATTGTTATATGGTTATATGGTTAAAGGCAAAGAGTGGCAATAAAGGGGGATGTCAGTGACGAGGGGTATTCTGCAGGGGTTGGTGCTGGGGCCGCTACTTCACTATATATTGAAATGATTTGAATGAGGAAATTGAAGACTTTGTGGCCAAGTATGCAAATTGTACAAAGATAGGTGGCGGGGCAGGTAATGTAGAGAAAGCAGAAGGATATACAGTGTGTTTAAGAAGTGGCAGATGGAATATAGCGTAGCAAAGTGTGGAGTCGTGCATTTTGGTGGTAGGAATAAAGCTGCAGACTATTTTCTAAATGGGGAGAGAATTCAGTAATTGGAGGTGCAGAGGGACTTGGGAGTGCTGGTGCAGGATTCCCAAAAGCAAGTTGAATTGATAGCGAGGAAGGCAAATGCAATTCTAGCATTTATTTTGAGAGGACTAGAATATAAAAACTGGGGTGTAATGCTGAGGGTTTAAAAGGCACTGGTCAGGCCGCATTTGGAGTATTGTGAGCAGTTTTGGGCCCCATATCTGAAGAAGGATGTACTAGTGTTGGAGAAGGTCCAGAAGCGGTTTACCAGAATGATCCCAGAAATGATTGAGTTAACATATGATGAGCAGTTGACAGCACTTGGCCTATACTCACTGGACTTTGGAAGGATAAGGGGGGGGGGGGGGGGGGGAACCTCATTTAAACTTACTAAATAGTGAAAGGCCTGGATAGAATGAATGTGGAGAGGATGTTTCCACTCGTGGGAGAGTCTAGGACCCAAGGCCATGGTCACAGAATAAAAGGATGTACCTTTAGGAAGGTAGACAAAAGTGCTGGAGGAACTCAGCGGATGAGGCAGCATCTATGGAGTGAAGGAATAGGCGACATTTTGGGTTGAGACTCTTCTTCAGACTGAAGGAGGTGAGGAGGAATTTATTTAGTCAGAAGCTGCTCATTGCCACAGATGGATGTGGAAGCCAAGTCAATGGATATTCCTATGGCAGAGATTAACAGGTTCTTGATTAGTACGGGTGTCAGGGGTTATGGGGAGAAGGCAGGAGACTGCGGTTAAGACGGAAAGATGAACCAGACATGATTGAATGGCGGAGTAGACTTGATGAGCCAAATGGACCAATTTTGCTCCTATAATTTATGAACACGAATAAAGTTCTGGGTAGATATATAATTATATAATATTGACTGGCCTTGAGGGAGACACCAGGAATATTGCCCAAACTGAAATCATATTGCCCGAGTCGAAGACTCCCGAAAGAAGCCAGTCAGTATTATAATTATTACCTATCCCCACGTAAATTAAAATAATTCCGTCGTCGTCAAGAGACGCGAATCTCGCACTGCTGGAGGCTGCCATGTTTGTTTAGATGCCGTGACCTGATTCTTCGCGGTGAACTTTGGCCGGGTTCGTGTCCCGGATGTACGCCGGATGTAATATTTCATCTTTGTGATTGACTGCAGTTTTTCTACGTAAAGTCAATGGCGAAACCCGGAAGAAGAAAAATACCAAGTAATATTGCCCGCTGGAAACTGCGCGTTTTTTGACCAATCAAAATACCAACTAATATTGCCCAGTAAAACTACCTTATATAGGTAATAATGTTAAATATTGTCTAGCATGTGAGCATTTTTTTAAATGAATTGTCAATCAATTCAGAATTGATATGTTTGTTACTCAACACTGACAGTATAAAAATAAAAAAAGCATATGTTGAGAAGGAATTAAAATAGGAACTTCTAGAGATGGGTAGCAGGCATGATACAAGCAGTAAAACTGATTATCGGACGTTATCTGCGCAAATGAGTTTTGATCAACACTTTATGCAAACAAGTAGGGAGACAGAAACCATAAAGGGCCTGTCCCATCAGCATGCGACTCCATGCGGTGAGCGCGACCTAACGTGGTCGCTTGAGCCGTCCGGCCTCGCGGGGCCGGTCCCACTTCGATCGCCAGAGCCGTATGGAGTTGTGCGGAGCTGGTTCCGACATCGCGCGGGGCTCTGAAAAACTGACCGTGCTGGGGGAAAGATTTAATGGGAATCTGAGGGGTAACTTTTTCACACAAAGGGTGGTGTGTGTATGAAACGAGCTGACAGAGGAGGTAGTTGAGGCTGGGACTATCACGACGTTTAAGGAACTGCTGGACAGGTACATGGATAGGACAGGTTTGGAGGGATATGGGCCAAACGTAAGCAGGTGGGACTATTGAAGGTGGGACATGTTGGCCGATATGGGCTAGTCGGGCCGAAGGGCCTGCTTCCATGCAGTATCATGTTGTAACTCTGACTCTCAATATGAGAGCAGATGTCCCTCAATGTTAAGGTATCTTGGAAGAAGAGTGACAGTGAATTAAATCGTTTGGTAAAAGAAAGCAAGTGATTATTTGACTGACTATTACTATCATTCAAGGAAAAATCATCCCATCTTTTTACCTACAAACTTCTTGATTACTGAAATAATCTGAGATCAACTCCGATTTCCTAGTGTTTGTTATTCTGAAAATATTTTTCTGCAGATTGTACATAATTTCTTGCGATTTGATTAATCGTATTCTTTCTCAGCTGTTTAAAAGGAGAAATGTGGAACTTATCAATGAAGAATCTGCTGTATTTGAAAGTCCTCTCCTGGATTCGTTTGTTAGCTCTTCTGCAGCAGGGGTAAGCATTATATAATTTACAATTCCATTCGACTAGTGTCAATGATTCTAAAAAAAACGAGCTTGTGAATTCATGTGTTGAATTGTTAAACTAAATTCAATATATTTTCTAATTTTTAGAACAGGTAAAATTGAATAATACTGGACTATCATTATTTTGGTGTTAAAACAGTGCAACCTTCAAGGAAGGAAAGTCACCAGTACCTAGAGTGGCTTGCAAGTGATTCAGCTTGACATTGCTGACAGGCTTATCTGACCAAGCATAAAGCAAAATTGCAGTTTAATTGTCATAAGCTGAGTACGACATTAAGGGACAAACTTTAACGTTAATATTGCAATACTGAACACAGTCAAGTCGAAGGATTACAGCAAAACTACAGAAATCTTAATAGGAATTTGACGTATAACTTTTTCACACAAAAAATGGTGGTGGGTGCATGGAACAAGCCATGGGTGCACTCCACAAACTCATGTTTGTGGAGTGCACTTTCCATTTGGCTTTGGTTTAGCATCAAAGTATCTTGGGCTGTAAATAATGATTGTCTGGATAAAGCTTGTGGTATATTTAGAAGCATAAAACTATAAAACTTCTTACCTGTTAAAAACCTCCAAAATTGTAATTTGTTGCGCTATAAATATTTGTGGGTGTTGTCATTAAAAGTGGGAAGGTTTGCTCTGAACCCGAGCACCAAGGTGTAAGCGGCCGAAGGAGCACATCCCTCGGGACACCCCCCAGCGCTGTCCGGCCTCGGCCCCCTCTCCCTCTGTGGGCCGCACTGTCACGGGGCTGTGGGTCGGCAGCACCCACTCACGGTACCGGGGTGGAGCGGGGGTGGAGCGGGGCCGGGGTGGAGCTGGGCCGGGGTCGGGTGGAGCGGGGTCGGAGTGGAGCGTGGCTGGGGCTGGAGTGGAGCGGGGCTGGAGTGGAGCGGGGTCGGAGCGGGGCTGTAGCGGCGCTGGGGCTGGAGTGGGCCGGGGTGGGAGTGGGGCAGTGGCTCCAGGCAACGTCATCTGTAGCAGAGTTGGGGGCGGACTGCTCCCTCCGCCCGCCTAGAGTCACTGACCGCGCTGCACCGGCACCCCGACCTCTTTCTTCTTTCTCCCCCCGGACCCCCTCCTCCTCCTCCCACCCACGGCCGCGTGGATAGACGGCCCGGGGTCCGTGAGTGTGCAACTAGTCCGGATGCTGGGCTAGAAGAAGGGCCAGCTGTGCTGCCAGCCATAGTAAATACTTAACTGCAGTTCACAGGGTGTACTCCAGTTGGTGTTGCGTGGAAACAGTACGGGTCACGGGTCACGGGTCGTGACTTCGACTGCGTGCAACCTCCCTATACAATCAGCAAGTCTCTTGCCCAACCAGTGGTCCAAACACTCTCAACCACTACTACACAACCATCAAAAATGTATTCCAGCAAACATTGTGTCAATCTCCTCTGCACCCTCTTCAGCTGAATGATGTCCTTACTAGAGTGCAGCAGTAAATTGTAACCTAACCCTAACCCTAACCAATTGCAGTTGGAAGAAAAAATCAGATCGCTTAGGTTTGTTTCCTGGCGTGGTGGAGGCTGATTGTAAACAACATCACGAGGATCTTGATGGGGTCGTTTATCTTGGTAGGGGCATCTAAAACAGGAGTGCTAAGTGAGAAGTAGAAGGTTTAGATAGGGTCATACAGGGAATGTTTTAATGGGGTGCCTGGTACACATAAGGAAAATCAAACTGGATCAAATTTGATAAACAACTTGGCAAATTTGTTCAGAATCTTGGATACACAAGGAACTGCAGATGTTGGAATCTTGAGCAAAACACTGGAGAAACTCAGCGGGTTAGGCAGCATTTGTGGAGGGAATGGACAAATAATGTTTCAGGTCAAAACCCAAATCGCAGTCTGTCCATTCCCTGTACTGATGCTGCCTGACCTGCTCCTTCTTCTTGCGTGCAGCATGCACAGCCTAAAGTTGTAAGACAACTTGTTCTGTTTGATCTTCTGTTGTGCATGCCAGGTTGCTTGCATTCGTCAAAACAGGGTGGACCACGTGAAGGTTACAATCTCTCACCCCCCTGACATGCTGAGTTTCTCCAGCACTTTGTGTTTTCCTTCAGATTCATAGTATGTTTCAATCAAGTTGCATGACTTTTATAAACTCCAATGAATGTCGACCCTGCTTACTGAATCTCTCTTCCTACCTAGAAATCAACCCGGTAACACTTGTCAGCGCTGTCTTCAGTGCTTCAGACATCGTTCCTCAAATAAGAACTCACCATGCCCTGTAAAATTGCATCAGAACTTTACTTTTCTACTTCAGTTTCTTTACAATACAGCTAACATTCTATTGGCCTGACAAATGGACAGATGACATTTTGGGTAAAGCTTGATAGAACAATAGGAAAAAAGCTGTAAAAAAGAGGTGGTGTGGGGCATAGGCTGGCAGGTGGGAAGGTGGTCAGAATGGGAAAGAGAGTGGAGTATTACTTGGAATTGGAGAATTCAATGTTCACACCATTAGGTTGTAAGGCATCCAAACAGAATATAAGATGCTGTTCCTCAAGTTTGCATGTAGCCTAACTCTCGCAATGGAGGAGGCCAAGGACAGAAAGATGTGGGAATGAGAAGGGGAATTCATGTAGTTAGCAACCAGGAGATCCCACAGACCTTGGCGGACAGAACACAATCAGCGCTCGACAAAACAGTCGCCTAGTCTGTGCTTACCCCTCCATTGTTCAGTCTTAAATATATTGTGTCAGAGTATGCATAAAACCCCTGAGGTGGAAAATTCCAGAGATTTATCACCTCTGAATGAAGGGATTTGTCAGATTGGGCATGAGAGTACACTCTTCTCATATGAGCCTTATTCCATTTGCGTAACTAATTTCATGTTCGAGTCATGGAATTTTCACAGATAACAAAAATTGCAGATACCATGAAGGCCATCTTATTTGTACTACATGTTTCCCAAATAAATATAAACTAAAACATCTAAATACTAATAGGAAATGATATATTAGTTAACAAGCTATTTCCATTGAACTTGCAAACAGGGAAAGATTTTGAAATTACAAGGCATGTAACCAAAACAACACACACCAGAGCCACTTGACTTCAAGTGGTTTAGAAACTGATTATTATGTTTCCACATTTATTACATCCATGTATGTTTATTCAACAACATTCATGACAGGACCTGAAGCTATCAGCATTCATAGGGACAGAATGTGAATTAAGTCCTGACACGGAGAAATTCTGGTTAAGCTGTTTTAATTAATACTTGAATTAGTACAGATGAAATGTTTGATACTGTAAATAGGTAATGGCAAAATACTGCAGATTGTTATTTACCAGCAAGTATTTCCATTACAATCCCCGATAAACTTTTCTAGTTGTCTCCTGGTGGAGGAAAATGCATATTCATAATTCAAGCACAGTACTTCATGAACAAATGTATCGAGATTTTCTTCTTGTTAGTGTTTGCATTACAAATCTGGGTGGTAGTTCCAGACTTGTTAACTAAGAATACCTTTATAATCTGTTTTCTGTAAAGCCCTTTTGTTCCACCCTCATGTTAAAAAATAAATGATGCAGCTTGAAATTAGATCATGAAATTATATTTCCACTTTAGGAGGGGATGATCACAAGAGAAATGGTGCAGATGCTTTTCTCTGATGATACTGAATTGCAACTAGCAACCACTCAAAAGTTTCGTAAATTGCTTTCCAAAGGTAATAAAGCTTCAAATATTTCTTCAATATTTAGATGAGTGATATGATTGCAAACTGAATACGTTGTCCGGTCAATAGCTGATGCAAAAATATTTTGTTGTTAAGTTTCTTAATCTGAAATCTTGGTTGATTGTTAACTTAAAATTGATTTATTTGTACAGTATTGACAAACCACTTGTTAAGTATGGTGCTAATGGAAGTTCAGAGCCAGCATCACTTGTATTTATTTATCGACAATTAAGTCGACAATTTATTTATCAACAATTAAGTCGACACTGCAAGGGCTATTAACAACCAATGGTTTTTAAGTAACCAAAGTGCCTTACCGTACAAGTAAGCCATTTCTGTTAAAGCTGACAACTCCAATACTTAATTTTCTCACAAAGTCGACTTTATGCATGGAAGATATGATTTGTCTGGATAGCATAGAAACAAAGCTTATCACTGTATCCCTTGTCGTGGTGGAGAGGCCTGTGTGGTCCTGACATCCTGAGAGCGATGCCGTCTGGTCCAGGTAGGGCCACCCATGGCGGTAAGGTCAAGGGGGAGGACTCTGACAAAGAGTAATCCAACCAAGACCTCCAAGGTGGAACAGGCGGAGGATGATGGCTGACCTTAGTGGAGCGTCACAACGTCTGGGAAGGTGGATGAAGGTTGCAGCAGAAAAGGGTCTCCGGTCATCTTGGACTCCATGCCACTCGATCCTGACCCAGATCTGTCAAGGACCATGTGGTGGCTGTCTGTGCACCAGTCTCCCCATGTTAAATAAAGTCATGCACTGGCGTCCTCCAACCCTGGAGACACCCATGGTCAGGTGAAGGGGGCCTAAGAAGAACACTGTATCTCGATACGTGATAATAATAAGTTAATATCAATATAACATTTCAAAAGTGGACAAAAATGCTGGAGAAACTCAGCGGGTGAAGCAGCTTCTATGGAGCGAAGGAAATAGGCAACGTTTTGGGTCGAAACCCTTCTTCAGACTCAGCAGCTCCACCAGCTATGCCACTGTGCCGCCCTCAATGTTTATTGAAACATAACTGTGTGATTGGAAAGGCTGATGTATTTGATTTAGTGAATCTAGCTAGTTAGATCCGGGGGGGGGGGGGGGGGGGGGGGGGGGGGGGGGGAGGGGGAGGGGTCAGAAGTGATAGAAGTAGAATTAGGCCCTTTAGCCCATCATCTACTCCGCCATTCAATCATGGCTGATCTATCTTTCCCTCCTAACGTGATTTTCCTGCCTTCACCCCATAACCTCTTACACCTGTACTAATCAAAAAATTATTTATCTTTGCCTTAAAAAATATCCACTGACTTGGCCTCTACAGCCTTCTGTGGCAAAGAATTCCACAGATTCACCACCCTCTAACTAAATCAATTTATCCTAATTTCCTTTGCAAAAGAGCAAGTGAAATTAATTTGCCAGCAGCAGTACAATGAAAAACACACAAAAACACAATAAAAAAAGTAACACAACCATCCACCACAGCATTCATCACTGTGGTGGAAGGCACAAAATTTGGTCAGTCCACCTCCATTTTCCCCTGTGGTCAGGACCTCAACCTTCCGCAAACAACGCTGCGGGCATCCAGATGAGTAGGCAAGGTAAAAGTCCAGGTAAGTCCTGAATCGGTGCTTCCCTACTGGAGACCGTGGCTTAGGGTTGGTGTAGGCCGCAGGCCGGCGGTCGAAGATTTAAAGTTTCAGCCGCGCCGCAGCCAGAAGCACCGCAGACTGCTGGGCCGGTGGCCGGTTCTGATGGTAAGTCCCCGCCGCGCCCGCGGTAGAAGTAGGCTGTGGGCAGGCGGTCGGAGCTCTTCTCCTCACGGGTCCAATACAAGGGATCCTAGGCCCAGGACGCTGCGTCAGTTGGTGCGCTGCAGACCCCGGCTTCAGGCTGCCGCGGGCCGGCGAACGGAGCGTTCCCTTCCGGTGAGCCCCGGCGAGGGCTCGCCCGCTCCGCGACGAGAGGCCACGCTGCGCCCACTGCTGAAGCCCCGGGCGTGTCTCCGGGAAAGGCTGCACCGATCCTCGATGTTAGGCCACGGGGGAGGCGACATAGAAAAAATAGCCTCTCCATGCAGGAGGCGACCAAAGTGGTTTCCCTCTTGCCCCCCCCCCCCCACACCACCGCCTACACAAGACACACAGAGAAACATTAAAAACATACATTTAAATACATTAAAAACACAAAAAAAGTAGAAAAAAAACTGACACGCTGGTGGCTGAGCTGCCGGCTTGCAGCGCCCCCACCAACCTTACCAGTGCCTTATAGAGCTTCAGCATTACATCCCTGCTTTTGTATACAAGCCCTCTTGAAATAAATGCTAGCATTGAGTTTACTTTCTTTACTACAGATTCGACTTGCAGTTTAACTTTTTGGGAACTCCCAAGTCCCTTTGCGCCTTTGAATTCTGGATTCTCTCCCCATTTGGAAAATAGTCTATGCTTTTATTCCTACTACCAAAATGCATGACTCCGCACTTTGCTACACTAGTTCTGCCCACTTTATAACGAGAGGAGTCAAGTATAGGAGCAAAGAGGTCCTTCTGCAGTTGTACAGACCGCTAGTGAGACCACACCTGGAGTATTGTGTGCAGTTTTAGTCCCCTAATTGACGAAGCACATTCTTGCTATTGAGGGAGTGCAGCATAGGTTTACAAGGTTAATTCCTAGGATGGTGGAACTGTCATATACTGAGAGAATGAAGCAGCTGGGCTTATACACTCTGCAGTTTAGAAGGATGAGAGGGTATCTTATTGAAACATATAAGATTGTTAAGGGTTTGGACACGTTAGAGGCAGGAAACATGTTCCCGATGTTGGGGGAGTCCAGAACCAGGGGCCACAGTTTAAGAATAAGGGATAAGCCATTTAGAACGGAGACAAGGAAACACTTTTTCTCACAGAGAGTTGTGAGTCTGTGGAATTCTCTGCCTCAGAGGGCGGTGGAGGCAGGTTCTCTGGATGCTTTCAAGAGAGAGCTGGATAGGGCTCTTAAAGATAGCGGAGTCAGGGGATATGGGGAAAAGGCAGGAACGGGGTACTGATTGGGGATGATCAGCCATGATCACATTGAATGGCGGTGCTTGCTCGAAGGGCCGAATGGCCTACTCCTGCACCTATTGTCTATTGTCACTCTCCCAACTTGTCCAAGCCCTTCTGCAGAGTCTCTGCTTTCTCTACACTACCTGCCCTTCCACCTATTTGCGTACCATTGCAAACTTGGCCATAAAGCCTTCAATCCCCTCGTTCAAATCATTAATATACAAAGTGAAGAGTAGCGGCACCAGCCCCGACCCCTGCGGAGCTCCGCTAATCACTGGCATCCAACCAGAAAAATCCCCCTTTGACTTCTGCCATCCAGCAAACCTGCTATCCATGCTAGTATCTGCCCATTGATACCGTGGGCTCTCATCTTCCTTAAGGGCCTGTCCCACCTTCACGACCTAATTCACAACCTCTACCGAGTTTGCCCTTAACTCGCAGCATGGTCCTAGGAGGTCGTTGGTAGGTCGTAGCAGGCCGTGATGCTAGTCATAGGTACTCATGGCATCAAGTAGGTCGGGTCGATTTTTCTAGCTTGATGAAAAATGTCCACGAGTAAAAAAGGTCGTGAAAGTGGGACAGGTCCTTTAGCAGCCTCACGTGTGGCACCTTATCAAAGGCTTTCCGAAAATCTAAGTAAACAATATCTATTGACTCTCCTTTGTCTGTCTGCTACTTACTTCTTCAAAGAATTCCAGCAAATTTGTCAAGCAAGACCTCCCCTTCACAAAGCCAAGCTGACTTCGGCCTATTTTATCGGGGGGGGGGGGGGGAAGGTCAGTGTGGACATGGCAAGGGGAGTTTAAATGGTTAGCATCCGTGAGATCCGGTAGGCCTTGGCAGAAGTGCGTGTTCGGCAAAACGGTCGCCGAGTCTACGCTTGGTCTCACCAATGTACAGGAGGCAACATCAGGAACAGCAACTGCAGTAGATGAGGTTAGAGATGACAAATGGGGTCTAATTCAGATACGTGGAAGGTGTTGTACTTTGGGATGTCAAATTTGGGTACAACTTTCACAATGAATAGTTGGGCATTGGGGAATGTTGAAGACCAGGTGGCTGTTATTTCTCTGAAAGTGACGACATTGTTAGATAGATAGTCAAGGCAGCTTTGGCACGCTGGCCTTCATCAGTAAGAGCATTGAGTATCGGTTGGGATGTTATGTTGCAGTTGTACAAGACATTGGTGTGAGTATTGTGTTAAGTTTTGGTCTCCCTGTTATAGGAAATAAGGCATTAAACTAGAAAGAATACAAGTCGTTAATTGCAAGTCCTTTTCTTGTTGTGTGTGTTGATAAAGAGGTCAACTTTTGTGAATCCCCATTCATCTGATACGTCACGTGTCCAGTGAAGAATAAAATATCTCCGAGTTCCAGCAATCTCTTGAGTCCTGTGGCATTCTGAGATAAATCTCATCTGGCCCCTTTGGTGTTCACTAACGAAACAGATAAATCTCATCTGTTTCGTTAGTGAACACCAAAGATTGTATTCATTTCTGGCCTCGCCTGCACCATTTGGTTCCACACATATTGCACATATTTACTTAACAGGCCCTACTCTTTCACTGATTATTCTTTAGTCCATATACTGAAAATGTTGTCTTCTTTACATTAATCCTGCCAGCTAGTGATATTCCCTGGCTGCAAATTCAAGTCAATAAAAGGACAACATGACAAATTCAAATTGGATGTATTTTTATAAAACATTAAAGACGCATTATAAACGTAATTTAAATCTTGTATTTATCTTTGTAGAGCCAAATCCTCCCATTGATGAAGTGATCAACACATCTGGCGTTGTGGAAAGATTTGTTGAATTTTTGAAAAGAAATGAAAATTGCACATTGCAGGTAAATTTTATAATCGCACACTCTTTATTTCAGATGCTGTATGATGGTAATAGCAAGTGCTAAAGGGGAGGAGTGTCTTATGCTTGGTTTAATATACTTTGCTATGGTTGGTAAGAAAAGGGACTTGAGATGCAGATTGAAGATTGTGCACTTTAAATGTGACATAGATTGGAGGTGTGTAAGCTGCCACTTTATTCAATATTCGCAAAGAAATGAGAGGGAGTCATAAATATAAAAACATAAACTTTTACCTGAGTTTGTAAATTGAATATGTAATATATGGACCGTTGTTTCATACTATATATACTATCTATCCCCCTAATAAGTTTGCAAAGGTTTATCAGGTCCTCCTTCAGCCTCCGGAAAGCCAAATGTATTAAATTGCAGCACTTTGGCGCAGCTGATAAAGAAGTTGCCTCACAGCATCAGAAACCCGGGATCGATCCTCGGATGCTGTCTGTTTGGAGTTTGCACTTTCTCGTGACCATGGGAGTTTCCTCCGAGTACTCCAGTTTACTCGAACGACCCAAAGACCTGGTTTGTAGATTAATTGGCCTCTGTAAATTGCCTCGAGTATGTAGGGACAATATACAGACTAGCAGCAAAGTAAGATAACATTGAACTAATGTGAACTGTGATCGATGGTCGGCCTGGACTCGGTGGCCAAAGGGCCTGTTTCCATTCAATTTATCAAAAACTTAGCCTATACAGACAGTCTCCATAGCTGAAATCTTCCATTCCAGGTAACATCTTGGGGAATCTCCTCTGCAATGCTCTCCAGTGCAAACATACCTTTTCTACTGCACCTGGTAGCAAGAATTATACAACGCACTGTAGTTGTGGCCAAACCAATGTTTTAGAAAGTTGTGCTGGGACATTCCTGAACTATCATTCCTGAGTTATACAGAAACTGCCCAACTCATTTGTGCCAACCAAGATGCAATATCTAAGACATAAATAATAGGTGCAGGAGTAGGCATTCGGCCCTTCGAGCCAGCACCGCCATTCAATGTGATCATGGCTGATCATCCCCAATCAGTACCCCATTCCTGCCTTCTCCCCATATCCCCTGATTCCATTATTTTTAAGAGCCCTATCTAGCTCTCTCTTGAAAACATCCAGAGAACCTGCCTCCACCGCCCTCTGAGCAGAGAATTCCACAGACTCACCACTCTCTGTGAGAAAAAGTGTTTCCTCGTCTCCGTTCTAAATGGCTTACTCCTTATTCTTAAACTGTGGCCCCTGGTTCTGGACTCTCCAAACATCGGGAACATGATTCCTGCCTCTAGCATGTCCAAGCCCTTAACAATGTTTCAATGTGAAACCCTCTCATCCTTCTAAACTCCAGAGTGTACAAGCCCAGCTGCTCCATTCTCTCAGCATATGACAGTCCCGCCATCCCGGGAATTAACCTTGTAAACCTACGCTGCACTCCCTCAATAGCAAGAATGCCCTTCCTCAAATTAGGAGACCAAAGCTGCACACAATACTCCAGGTGTGGGCTCAGTACAATTGCAGAAGGACCTCTTTGCTCCTATATTCGATTCCTCTTGTTATAAAGGCCAACATGCCATTCGCTTTCTTCACTGCCTGCTGCACCTGCATGCTTACTTTCATAGACTGATGTACAAGGAACCCCAGATCCCATTGTACTTCTCCTTTTCCCAACTTCAAGCCATTTAGATAGTAATCTGCCTTCCTGTTTTTGCTACCAAAGTGGATAATCTCACATTTATCCGCATTAAACTTCACCAGCTATGCATCTGCCCACTCCCCCAACCTGTCCAAGTCACCCTGCATTCTCATAGCATAAGCTAGTCCCATTTGCCTGTGTTTGGCCCATATTCCTCTAAACTACTACTATCCATGTATCTGACCAAATATCTTTTATATGTTGTTATTGTACCTCCTCTAACACCTCGTACACACCACCCTTTGTGGAAAAAGCTGACACCCCAGTTTCCCATATCATCTTAAACCAACTTCTTCTAGTTCTTCATTCTCCTACCCTGCAGAAAAATAATTCACTCTATCTGTTCACCTCATGATTACGTACAGCTCTATAGGATCACCCCTGAGCCACCTGCGCCCCAAGGAATAAGGTACTAATCTGACTGCTTCATTTTCGCCATCTTTAAAGATAAGATTTATTCTAAAACACCTTGCGGTTTAAAAAAAAAGATTGCTTTTATTCACTTTCTCGACCCCTCTCGCTCAGCTCGGAGCCCCTCCTGCTCGCTCGGCTTGGCTTGCTTTGCTTTTATTCTCGACTCGACTTGCCGCCCCCCCACCCCCCGCTCGCTCGGCCCAGCCCCACTCGCTGGGCTCGGCCCGGGTTACGTTGGGTGCCTGGGTTGCGTTGGGGGAACAGGAGATGGGGGTGATTGGCTCCACGTTCGGGGACCAGCCCTCCCATGTGATGCCCCCCCCCCCCGCTTTGGGGGGTGGTCGCAACGGGTCCCACTTGGTGTAGTGAACTCTAAAATCTGACTAACCACCAGGCAAACTAACCGGCCTATAGTTTCCACTGATCTGCTTTGTTTTCTTCTTGTGCAGCGGGGTAATAGTGGCAATTTTAAAATCATCTGTAACCACTCCTGACTTCAGTGATTCTTGAAATATCACTATCAATGCCTCCACAATCTCTAAAGCCACCTCTTTCAGAACCCTAGTGTGCAGTCCATTCAGTCCGGTTGGCTTATCCACTTCAGCCCCTTCAGTTTCCCAAGCACCTCCCTAGTAATTGCCACTCCACTAACCCACCCCTGGCTCCTCTTGAATTTCAGGCACGTTGCTGGTATCTTCCACTGTGAAGACTGATGCAAAAAAGTTATTCAACTCCTCTGCCATTTCTTTTTTATGATCAAATAATGTGAATGTTTGATCAAAACTAAACACAGTCCTCCGAATGCGGCCTCACCAATATCTTGTACAACCATAACATGACATCCCTACTGGTCAC
Organism: Okamejei kenojei; assembly: GCA_035221665.1. Lineage (NCBI taxonomy): Eukaryota > Metazoa > Chordata > Chondrichthyes > Rajiformes > Rajidae > Okamejei > Okamejei kenojei. The sequence goes on from CM069157.1 coordinate 144,017, forward strand.
ACTGTGGATGGTATTTACATTTTGGAACTGGAAAACGATACAGATGGTTTGTATACTCCTCTCTGCTTCCTGGGAGAGTTTATTGTCTTTACTCCCTACTACTAAGCTTTCTATCTCTTTCCTGTATTCAGTCCCGTCATTGTTTAAGATTTGGCCTACCACGGTGGTGTCTAGAAACCTGTAATTGGAGTTAGAGCAGAATTTGGCTGCAAAGCCATGAATGTATGGGCATATAGTAGGGCATGGTAAACTCACACAGTCTCTTGCAACTCCTTCATGAATGTGATGAGCATTTCTTTTTCTCTACTTTTGGCCAATGTCCAGATCCATCAGACCCTCATGTGAACACTTTTAGTGCCCCTCTCATTTTCCCATAATCACTTCAAATATATATCCCCTAGTCATTGACTTTTCTTCCAAAGTAAACCAGTCTTTCTTATCTAGATAGATTCCTTCATATTTTATCTGCTCAATTAAATCTGTTGACGTTTTCTTGCAAAAAAGGAACTTTGACCTAACCCATTTTCTTAATTAAAATGTCTCATTTTGATACATCCTTGTTAATGTTTTATTTAGACTTAAGTTCAAGTTCACATTTATTGCCACATGCACCAATTAAGGTACAGTGGAATTTGACTTACCATGCAGCCATACAAACAAAAAGAGAACAATACACAATAGAATATAACATGAACATCAACATTCTTCACTGTGGTGGAAGGCAATAACTTTCAGTCAGTCCTCCTTTATTCATCCGTGGTCAGGGCCATGAAACCTCCGCAGTCACCGCTATGGATGGCCCGATGAACAGGCACTCTCGTTGGGATGCTCGAAACTCCGACGTCGGGACGGACGGACACTCCGCAGCTTGGAGGTCCGGAATTGGCCGCTTCCCTACCAGAGACTGGGGCTTCTCGATGCAAAAGACAGCAGGTCAGCAGTCGGTGCTCTTCTCCAGCGATCCCCGGCAAGGGATCCCAGGCTCCGCGATGGAAAGTCCACACCACGCCCGGCGGTCAGAGCACTTCTTCTGGCGATCTCCGGCAAGCGATTACCTGGGCTCCGCGATGGAAAGTCCATGCCTCACCTGCGGCTAGAAGCTCCGCAGACCGCTACTTCAGGATGTCGTAGTCCACGGGCCAGCGATCGGAGTACTTCTTCTGGTGACGCCCGGCAAGGGATCGCCCGGCTTCGCGATGGAAAGTCTGTGCTGTGCCCGCTGCTGAAGCTCTAGGCCCCAACTCTGGGAAAAGCCGCACCAATCCAAGCTCTTAGGTCACGAGGGAGGGCGAAATGCAACTTGGAGAAAAGTCTCATTCCACCGAGGTAAGTGACTAAAAAACAGTTTCCCCCAATTTCTGCCCCCACACGAAAACACACTTAAACACACTTTTAGACATACTAAAAACAAAAAAAAAGTAGAAAGAATGAACAGCTGCTGGCGAGGCTGCCAGCTCACGGCGCCACCCGTCGATAAAAATAGATTTAGACACAATTTATACACTACCTTTAGGTAGATTTAGACACAATTTTGACACTACCTTTTAAGTAGTGACCAGACCTATATGTGGTAAATGGGCGTACCACTGTTTGATACATTTAATTGTTCAGGGAGAACTAGAAGGGGGATCAATTAACAGATTATTCAATGCTGGAGAATGTAATTTTGGTAATACTTTCTATCCCTTTGAATTGACGGTGTATTTACTGAAGTTATAATTTGGCAAGATTGAATTTGTCTTGCCCTCTGTGGGCAGGATAATTCTTCAAATGGTTGGCTAGACGTAGTGGTTATTTTCTCTGCAATGCATTGCAGGGCAGCACAATACTATAGCAGTAGAGCTGCTACCTTACAACGTCAGAGACCCAGGTTCGATCCTGACTACAGGTGCGATCTGAATGGAGTTTGTACATTCTCTGTGTGACCTGTGTGGGTTTTCTCTGGGTGCTTTGGTTTCCTCCCACACTCCAATAACGAACAGATTTGAAGGTTAATAGGTTTTGGTTAAAAGTTGTAAATTGTCCCTCGTGTACATGGTAATAGCTAGTCGGTGGGCCAAAGGGCCTGTTTTCATGCTGTATCTCTAAAGACTAAAGAAAAAAAGTCTAAAAATAGACAATATTCAAGCATGGCTGATAATTGATCAGCAGATGCATCAATACATCACAACCTTAATTAACATATCATTGTGGCTTTGAAAATGAGACTTAATAATGCCAATATAGGTGCCGTAGTGGAACAGCTTTATTAGAGACTTATGCTGGAGCACAGAAGCGAGAATTTTAAAAAAGCTTCAGAAATAATAAAATTGAGAAATGACCGAATATTGATTGAAGCACAATGTTTGAACAGAATAAAGGAAGTCCCAAACCACTCGGAATGGAAAGGTTCTGCTAATGGTGAAGATGAGAAGAGACAGCCAGGTCTAGCTGCACCGACAGCAATGTGGCAGAGGGAGAATGATGTTGAAAAATGTAAAGTTATCCATTTCTGTCGATAAAAAAATAAATGATACATGCATTTTACATGATGAGAGATGGGGAAATGTTAATGTTCAAATGAGTGTGAAATTTCTTGTACACAAGGTACTGCAGAGCAATGTGCAGCCAGCTGGGCTTTGATGAAACCACATCTGGAGTGTTGTGCACAAAGTTAATCTCATTTCCTGCTACAGAGTGAGCACAACACATTGGTCGGATCGGTTATGAGATAACAGGGCTGTCACATGAGGCATTAGGATGTTGGCTCATATGTTCAAATTTAGGTGAATGAGGTGACTTCATTGGAATGTACAAAATTCTTTGAAGTCTTGACAAGGTTGATACTGGGAGGATATATTCACTTGGGTATACAAAATACTGGAGAAACTCAGTGGGTGCAGCAGCATCTATGGAAACCTGCCGAGTTTCTCCAGCATTTTGTGCACCCTCGATTTTCCAGCATCTGCAGTTCCTTCTTTAACACGGATATATTCACTCATTGGTTTTCGCTTTGTTTTTCTTTTCAAGTTTGAAGCGGCGTGGGCTTTGACAAATATAGCATCAGGAACATCTCTCCAGACCAAGGTGGTCATAGAGGCTGGTGCTGTTCCCATTTTTATTAAGCTATTAAACTCTGAGTTTGAGGATGTTCAAGAACAGGTAAGATGCCATTTCCATTTTAACACAAGAAAGACCAAGTATTGTTTTTTCAATGTCGATATTTGTGAGTCCTGAAGGACATCATTGACCAAGTGTTCCCACGATAAAGATCAAATATCCTCTATAAAGCCCCTGACTATCGCCTTCCCATTTGCTATGGAATCTCTACCAATCCTTTGATCAAGACTCCTTGCTATTGGTTCTTCTGTTACTGATAGCAATTGTTAGTCTAATAGAGTTTTACTGTGCAGAAATGGCCCACCACATCCATGCGACCTTTTTAACCATCTATGTTGATCCCATTTGCCTGCATACATCTTGCCTATTCCGTGTCTATCTAAATATCTCTAAAATATGATCATCGTATTTTATTACTCTTCTGGCAGAGGGAGCTAGATCAACCATTCTTCATGCTTAAAAAATAATACCTTACCCTCCAATCACCTTTAAAACACCTTCCTCTCAACTTAAGTCTTTGCCCTCTTGTTTTTGATACCTCTATCTTGGGGAATAGAGTTTGACTATCTACTCTATCCATGCTTCTCATAATCTTATATAACTTCTACCAGGCCACCGCTTAGTTTCTAGTACTGCAAGGAAAACAAGCCCAGCCGATCCAATCTCTCCCCATAACTAAAGTCCAGCAATTCACGCAAAAGACTGGTGAACCACTTCTGTACACTCCAGTGCAACCACATCCTTCTGATAATATGCTGACCAGAGCTGCACACAATATCCCAAATGCTGTGTAACCAGTGCTTTATAAAGTTCAAGAGTACTTATTTGTCATCCACACTGGATATGAACTAGATACATAGATAGATACATAGAAATAGGTGCAGGAGGAGGCCATTCGGCCCTTCGAGCCAGCACCGCCATTCATTGTGATCATGGCTGATCATAACCCGTACCTGCCTTTTCCCCATACCCCTTGATTCCGCTAGCCCCAAGAGTTCTATCTAACTATTTTAAATACATTCAGTGAATTGGCCTCCACTGCTTTCTGTGGCAGAGAATACCACAGATTAACAACTCTGGGTGAAAAAGTTTTTTCTCATCTCAGTTTTAAATGGCCTCCATTTTATTCTTAGACTGTGGCCCTGGTTCTGGACTCCTCCAACATTGGGAACATTTTTCCTGCATCTAGCTTGTCCAGTGCTTTTATAATTTTATAAGTTTCTACAAGATCTCCTCTCATCCTTCTAAATTCCAGTGAATACAAGCCCAATCTTTCCAATCTTTCCTCATATGTGTTTTGAAGATGTAACTGGTAGATTAGAAAACTAAAAAGAGAATATTATTTATTTTGATTTTCAGACAGTTTTTGTTGATATCCCACATAAGAGGTTACTGAGCAGAACTAGTTTTGTTTTGTTTATTGTCACATGTACTGATACAGTGAAAAGCAGCAGACATGGTTGACACAAAATGCTGGAGTAACTCAGCGGGACAGGCAGCATCTCTGGAGAGAAGAAATGTGTAACGTTTCGGGACGAGAAGTCTGAAGAAGTGTCTCAACCTGAAACGTCACCCATTCCTTCTCTCCAGAGATGCTGCCTGTCCCGCTGAGTTACTCCAGCATTTTATGTCTACCAGTGAAAAGCTTTTCTTGTTTTCAAGAGAGAGATAAATTTAGCTCTTATGGAGAAAAAGCAGGAACAGGGTACTGATTTTAAATGATCAGCCATGAACCTTGTCACGGCTCGAAGGGCCGAATGGCCTTCTGCACCTATTTTTCTATGTTTATTGCGTGCAATGCAGTCAGTGGAAAGACTATACATGATTACCATCAAGCTGTCCACAGTGTACAGTTACAGGATGAAGGGAATAAAGTTTAGTACAAGGTAAAGTCCGACGAATGATAGTCTGAGGTTCTCCAATGAGGTAGATGGTTGGTCAGGACTGCTCTCTAGTCGGTAATAGGATGGATCATTTGCCTGATAATAACTATTTAAAACATGTTGAATCCGGTAATATACTCCGAGATGCCAAGTACGGATTTTCCGTATTTTGTAATGAAAAGCGATTAGAATACAGATGTATGGTTTTGTGTTGTTAAATACAGATTTTAAGTACGGAGTTCAGTTCAGTCTGAAGAAGGGTCTCGACCAGAAACATCACCCGTTCCTTCTCTCCAGAGTCGCTGCCTGTCCTGCTCCAGGTTTAAACAGAGCGCTGTCAGTTTAAACCGTTGGAATTTAAACGAAGAGCTGTCGGCTACAGCGCTATCTATCATATATCTATTAGAACTCTGCGTGTGTGTGTGTATATGTATGTGTGTGAGTTCTTTTGCATGTGAAACGTATCTCCTCCAAAAACCAGATGAAAAACGTGGGGATTTTTACAATTTCGGTAGGGATTTACCTTATGAGTTCAGAAATCCACTCCTTGGTCAATTATTTCCCCAGATTTTGAATAAAATTGATCACAAAGCTCAACTTTTAAAATTTAAACGCCGCTTACTAGCTGCTGGCGTCACAATGCCCACATGCCCACCAATCCAGGCCCACCTGCTTCCAGGCCCCGCCTCCCCCTGCTGTGGATTAAAATGTGCAGAAAGATCGAGAAAGTTCTGCAGAACAAAGATTCTACAGTTCCGTTCCGCTAAAGCCTCTTTGTTCTACAGATCTCGGGGCAGCGACTCCTCACGAGCTGAACTCCTCATAAGTTCTGCCGAACTTTCTCCTCACAGCCGGCGCAGCCCCTCCCATCCCCTGTGCACACATTCCAGCTGTGGGTTTCCAGAGAGTCTGAAGCCGGTGCTTATTTGCTGTGAACGCTCGCTGTCAAGACGCCGTCCTGGGCGAACGCGTCTTGCGTTAGCGGCTTTAAAGGGCTGTCGTCAGCTGGCAATTATCAATGGCTGCGGGCGTCGCGAGGCCGAGTTACATCCATACACCCGCCCCCCCCACCCCGGCGCACGCTGGCATTTGGCTCTCTGACTCCTCCCTGTTCTGTGTTCTGCGACGCGCGGGGTCTGAAGCGTTCGGGAATCGATCCTCTGTGATGACCCGGAGATAACCAGCTGGCTCTGGGTGTACAGAGAGGATGCGCCGAGGATGCGAGGCCATGGAGCTGAGGCTGACTGTGAGGCCGTCGGCTGCTTGGCGGCCTACCCCTCTCCTCCCTAACACAAAAAAAGCGACCCTTCTGCTCCCCCCAAGCAAAAAACAGACGACGCACAAAAAACAACAAGAACAGGAGGAAACAAGCCAGAAAAGAAAAGGAACCTGAAGACAGAAAAACTAGACGACGAAAAGAGGGAACAAACAAAAAAGAGAAACGCTCCCCCTACAACGAAAAGACAAGGCCAAAGAGACCGGAGGGGGGAGAGAAGAGACCATTAAAACAATAAAAACACAAAACAAAGAGAGGACAAAAGCACAAAGGCGAGAAAACGCCACCTCTCACACCGCCACCCCCCACCAACCCCCTCCCCCCCTCTTTCCCTCTCTCCCCCTCTCTTCCCACCTCTCTCCACCCTCTCCCCTCTCTCCCCCTCCCCTCTCTCCCTCCTCTCTCTCTCCCCACTCTCTCTCCCTCCTCTCTCTCTCTCCCTCTCTCTCCGTTCTCTCTCCCCTCTCTCTCTCTCTCCCTCTCTCTCCCCCTCCCTCTCCCCCACCCCTTGCCCTCCCTCCCCTAAAACCCCCTTCTCTCTCCACCCCCTCTCTGCCCCCTCTTCCGTCTCCCCTCCTCCCATCTCTCTCTCCCCACCCTCCCTTCTCCTCCTCCCCTCCACCCCCTCTCCCTCTGTCCTTTGCCCTTGTCTCTGCCCCTCTCTCTCTGTCTCTCCCCATTCTCTCTCTGCCCATTTATCTCCCCACATTTTCAATAAATTGTTCACAAAACCGACTTTAAAAAAAAAATCTAAGTGCTGCGGCAGCTGCGGACGTCACAATGCCCTTGCTCGCGGCACCGCCCGCTCTCGATTAAAGCAGATGCTCTCCATGCGCAGACGCACTTTCCTCCACCCTCCCCCCCCCCCATCAGTAAGTTCTTCGCCTCCCGCTGTGCTGCGGACCAAAGATCCAGAGGGGGTAATGGCCGCAGGGGCCATGTTCTCATCGCGTGCCCCGCGTGACGATAAGGGCCACTGCCACCATGTTCTACGATCGGGCGGGGTAGACGGAGAGGGTTCAGAAGCAAGCTCGTTGCATCCGGCTGAGGGACGCATCGAGCGAGGGAAGGTTTCTCGCTGCTTGTCAAGCCCCGCCCCTCCCCCGCCTGCCCAGCAGCCCACTCCCTCGCCTCCTCTTCTCAACTTCTCCCCTCTCCTCTCTACCCATCACAGGGGACGACCTCTCTGTCCGCGACCCAATCCTCTGTAACGCTGACGGAAGCTATTGGCAGTCCTCAGCAAAGAGCCTATAGCTCGCAAAAGGATCTTTGGTCCTCGGATCGCTCCGGGCTCACTCGGGCCCTCGCGACCTGCCGCCCCGTCCCACTCCTCTCTCTCTCTCCCTCTTACTCTCCCTCTCTCTCTCCCCTCTCCCTCTCTCTCCCCTCTCTCTCTCTCCCCCCCTCTCTCTCCTCCTCTCTCTCGCCCCTCTCCCTCTTCCCTTCTCTCTCCCTTCTCTCTCTCCCCTCTCTCTCCCGTCCCATCTCTCTCTCCCCTCTCTCTCTCTCTCTCTCTCCCCCTCCCTCTCTCTCTCTCTCTCCCTCCCTTCTCTCTCCTCTCCCCCTCCCTCTCTCTCCCCCCTCACTCTCTTTCCCCCTCCCTCTCTCTCCCCCTCTCTCATAGAAACATAGAAATAAACATAGAAAAATAGGTGCAGGAATAGGCCATTCAGCCCTTCGCACCTGCACTGCAATTCAATATGATCATGGCTGATCATCCAACTCAGTATCCCATACCTGCCTTCTCTCCATACCCCCTTAACCCTTTAGCCACAAGAGCCACATCCAACTCCCTCTTGAATATAGCCAATGAACTGGCCTCAACAACCTTCTGTGGCAGAGAATTCCAGAGACTCACCACTCTCTGTGTAAAGAATGTTTTCCTCATCTCGGTGCTAAAGGAATTCCCCCTTATCCTTAGACTGTGGCCCCTTGTTCTGGACTCCCCCAACATCGGGAACAATCTTCCTGCATCTAGCTTGTCCAACCCCTTAAGAATTTTGTAAGTTTCTATAAGATCCCCCCCTAAATTCCAGTGAGTACAAGCCGAGTCTATCCAGTCTTTCTTCATATGAAAGTCCCGAAATCCCAGGAAATAGTCTGGTGAACCTTCTCTGAATCCCCTCTATGGCAAGAATGTCTTTCCTCAAATTTGGAGACCAAAACTGTATGCAATACTCCAGGTGTGGTCTCACCAAAACCCTGTACAACTGCAGTAGAACCTCCCTGCTCCTACACTCAAATCCTTTTGCTATGAATGCTAACATACCATTTGCTTTCTTCACTGCCTGCTGCACCTGCATGCCTACTTTCAATGACTTGTGTACCATGACACCCAGGTCTCGTTGCATCTCCCCTTTTCCTAATCTGCCACCATTCAGATAATAGTCTGCCATGCATCTGCCCATTCACTCTGCCTATCCAAATCACCCTGCATCCTCCTCACACCTAACTATACCCCCCAGCTTGGTGTCATCTGCAAATTTGGAGATGTTGCATTCAATTCCCTCGTCCAAAACATTAATGTATACTGTAAAAAGCTGGGGTCCCAGCACTGAGCCTTGCGGTGTCCCACTACTCACTGCCTGCCATTCTGAAAAGGACCCGTTTACTCCTACCCTTTGCTTCCTGTCTGCCAGCCAGTTCTCTATCCACATCATTATTGAACCACCAATACTGTGTGCTTTAAGTTTATATACAAATCTCTTATGTGGGACCTTGTCGAAGGCCTTCTGAAAGTACAGATATAACACATCCACTGGTTCTCCCTTATCCACTCTACTAGTTACATCCTCGAAAAATTCTATAAGATTCGTCAGACATGATTTACCTTTTGTAAATCCATGCTGACTTTGTCCAATGATTTCACCACTTTCCAAATACGCTGCTATCCCATCTTTAATAACTGACTCTAGCAGTTTCCCCACTACCGATGTTAGACTAACTGGTCTGTAATTCCCTGCTTTCTCTCTCCCTCCTTTTTTAAAAAAGTGGGGTTACATTAGCTATCCTCCAATCCTCAGGAACTACTCCAGAATCTAAGGCGTTTTGAAAAATATCACTAATGCATCCACTATTTCCGTGGCTACCTCCTTGAGCACTCTGGGATGCAGACCATCTGGCCCTGGGGATTTATCGGCCTTTAATCCGTTCAATTTACCCAACACCACTTCCCGGCTAACCTGGATTTCACTCAGTTCCGCCATCTTATTTGACCTCCGGACCACTGCTATTTCCAGCAGATTATTTATGTCTTCCTTAGTGAAGACAGAACCAAGGTAGTTATTCAATTGGTGTGCCATGTCTTGTTCCCCATGATCAATTCACCTGCTTCTGACTGCAAGGGACCAACATTTGTTCTAACTAGTCTCTTTCTCTTCACATATCTTTAAATACTTTTGCAGTCAGTTTTTATGTTCCCTGCCAGTTTCCTTTCGTAATCTATTTTCCCTTTCCTAATTAAGCCCTTTGTCCGCCTCTGCTGGGTTCTGAATTTCTCCCAGTCCTCTGGTAGGCTGCTTTTTTTGGCCAATTTGTTTGTCTCATCTGTAGTTTTTATACTATCCCTGATTTCCTTCGTTATCCATGGATGCACCACCTTCCCTGATTTATTCTTTTGCCAAACTATATGAACAATTTTTGTACTTCTTCCATGCAGTCTTTAAATACCTTCCATTGCACATCCACTGTCAACCCTTTAAGACTCACCTGCCAGTCTATCTTGGCCAATTCACGGCTCATACCTTCAAAGTTACCTTTGTTTAAGTTCAGAACCCTTGTTTCTGACTTAATTATGTCACTCTCCATCCTAATGAAGAACTCAATCATATTATGGTCACTCTTGCCCAAGGGGCCACGCACAACAAGACTCTCTCTCCCCCTCTCTCTCTCCCCCTCTCTCTCTCCCCCTCTCTCTCTCTCCCCCTCTCTCTCTCTCGCCCCCCACCCCCTTCCCTCTCTCCCCTAAACCCCTTCTCCCCTCTACCCCTTCCCTACCCCCTTCCCAGCCACACTCTCTCTCTCCTCCCATCTCTCCCTCCCCTCCACCCCCTCTCCCTCTGTCTCTTGCCACTCTGTCTCTGCCCCTCTCTCTCTGTCTCTCCCCATTCACTCTCTGCCCTCACTCTCTACCCCCCCCCCCTCCCCCCACTCTAGATGCGCCTGCGAGTTAGGGGCTGTGCGTCAGTGGATAGGGCGGTTATAGTGTAAAAGGAGCAAATTAATAATATTAATACAGTTTCAAAGGGGGTAGTCAGCGTGTGTGGGGGTGGTTAGTGCGTGTGACGCCGCATGCCCCTCCACATCTCGTATAACAATGAGTCTTTGGAATTCTCTTTCTCAGTGATAGTTGAGCCTTTGATTATTTTTCAGGCAGTGGTAGAATTCTGGATAAACCTAGTGGTGAAAGGTTACCAGTGGTATTGCAGTTACATTGGGATTGGCCTTGATTTTACAGAACGGTGGGTGGGCTCAAGGGGGAGAGAGGGAGCCGTGGAGAGAGGGAGAGGGGGAGAGGATGGAGAGGGGAGGGAGAGAAGGAGAAGGAGGGAGAGAGGTAGGGAGAGGGGGAGGAAGGGAATAAGAGAGGGAGGTAGAAAAAAGAGAAGGAGAGAGGGAAGGTGGGGGGGAAAGGGGGAGGGAGGGAGAGAAAGGGGGAGAGGGAGGGGGAGAGAGGGAGGTATAGAGGGAGGGGAGGGCGAAAGGGATGGCGAAATGGATGGAGGGATCGAGAGAGGGAGAGGGAACGATGGAGAGAGAGGCTTCCAAAATGGCATCTACATCATCATCTGGTGCTAAAAGCAGGAAGTAGCCATTCAAACAGCAGTATACAAAGAGAAGACATGTCAATTGGTAGCAAAGATATGCATTCTTGTACTCTTAATACTCTTGTATTCTTAACATTTTTTCCAGCAAAATGGCACCTCTTTGGCGGTCGCAAAAACCAAGCGACAACTAAGTTTTGCAACTTATTTTATTCACAAAATAGCTTCTTAGCTCACAGGTTCTCACAACACATCCGGCCACAACGGTGGTCAGCACTGAACTGCCGCGCGAAAGCAAAACCGCGCGAAAACTAGCAGCCCCTCCTGAGTCACGTGATCGCGGTTTCCGAACGCCAGGTTCGATACCTGCGTGCGCCAGCAGGCGCCGCTACATGCCCCCCCCAGAATCCGCGGTACGGAAACGCAAGGGGTAACCGGACGGTTCGACCGGAAAGCGTAGTCCGAGGTCGCGGTGCGAGCGTAACAGTAGGGGCCGGCAAAACAGAAACGGATGGTCGCAACGAACGCGAATGAGGGACGGGTGTAACAGAGGGGACCTGTGGAACATAACCGGGGGTAACAGGTGCAGAGGGCGGCAAAACGCCGGTGGACGTCCTCTACGCCGTGGAGTGGCCACCACCATCGAGCTATCCTCGTCGACGTGCGCTGGCTTAAGACGGCTCACGGAGACAAACTCTTCCCTGCCGCCCATGTCCAACGTGAACGTCGAGGTACCAGTCCTCAGCACCCTGTACGGACCTTCGTACACCCGCTGCAACGGTGAACGGTGAGCATCCCTACGAAGGAAAACATAAGCACAATCCCGTAACATAGTAGGCACATGCACCACGGACGACCCGTGTCGGGAAGTTGGAACCGGGACCATTGATCCTGGGAGGTGGGCAGAAAATCCCCAGGTACCCGCAAAACCGAGCCGTAAACCAGCTCGGCTGAGGAGTCGTTGAGGTCCTCCTTAGGCGTGGTTCTGATGCCTAGGAGAACCCAAGGCAATTGGTCGGCCCAGTCGGGGCCAGTGAGCCGAGCTTTCAACGCCGACTTTAGGTGCCTGTGGAAACGCTCAACCAAACCATTGGACTCTGGGTGATACGCAGTGGTCTGGTGCAGCTTTGCACCATACAGCTGCGCCATACCACTCCACAATGAGGATGTGAACTGGACCCCTGGATCAGTAGTCATATCGGAAGGAACACTGAAACGAGCGATCCAACGTGTGACGATAGCCCACGTGCAAGCCTCAGCGGAGGTATCAGTTATCGGCATCTTCTCCGCCCACCTGGTAAACCTGTCCACGATAGTCAGCAGGTGAGTGGCCCCGCACGAACACGGCAAGGGACCTACCAGGTCGACATGGATGTGCAGGAACCTGCTGTCTGGAACAGCGAAATCCTGCACGGGCGGGCACACATGCCTCTGCACCTTGGAAGTCTGACGAGATACAAGAGCAGTCCCATGCTGCTACCTGCTTCCATAACCCGTGCCAGACGAACTTGGCCGCGACCAGGGCAGAATTGGTGCGAATGGACGGGTGTGCTAGGCTGTGGATGGTGTCGAAAATCTGACGCCTCCAGGCGATCGGGACGATGGGGCGGGCTTTGCCCGTGGAGACATCGCAAAGGACCTGCACGACGGCAGCACCGCAGGGCACCTTAGCCAACTTAAGGCCTGACTCAGCATTGCGATAAACCTCCATACCGGCATCTACCTGTTGGGCAGTGGCCAGCTCCTCGTAATCCACACCTAGGCTTAAGGCGGAAACCTCGGAGGCTGCCGGACGGGACAGCGCGTCAGCCACAACGTTCAGCTTCCCCGCCACATGCCGAATATCAGATGTGAATTCAGATATGTAGGCGAGGTGCCTCTGCTGCCTGGCGGACCAGGGATCGGACACCTTGGTCAAAGCGAACGTGTGTGGCTTGTGGTCCATGAATGCAGTGAACGCGCGCCCCTCTAGGAACTGGCGGATCGCTAGGCGGAGCGCGAGAAGTTCCCGATCGAAAGCGCTGAACTTCGGGGGCTCGCAGCTGCCTGCTGAAAAATGCCAGCGGCACCCAGCGGTTACCTACACGTTGTTTGAGAACAGCACCCATCGCAATGTCAGATGCATCCATGATGAGGGCTGTTAGGGCCGACGCCCTAGAGTGTTCCAGCATAGTGGCGTTGGCCAATGCTGTCTTAGCCCCCTCGAACGCCATCTCTTCCTCCTTGGCTTACCGGCCAGACACTGGAACAACGGCCGCAAGATGGCGGCTGCTGACGGGATGAATCGGTGGTAGAAATTGACCATTCCGATAAACCATTGTAGAGGCCTCGTGAAGCGACGGATAGAGGCCTCGGGAAGTGAAGGATAGCATCGACCTACTCGGGCAGTGGCTGTGCGCCATGGCAGGTGACCCAAAAAGAAAATGGAAACTGGCACTTGGTTGATAGAAACATAGACAGAAACATAGAAATTAGGTGCAGGGAGTAGGCCATTCAGCCCTTCGAGCCTGCACATGGCTGTTCATCCAACTCAGTATCCCGTACCTGCCTTCTCTCCATACCCTCTGATCCCCTTAGCCACAAGGGCCACATCCAACTCACTCTTAAATATAGCCAATGAACTGGCCTCAACTACCCTCTGTGGCAGAGAGTTCCCGAGACTCACCACTCTCTGTGTGAAGAAAGTCTTTCTCATCTCGGTCTTAAAGGAAGCTGTGACCCTTGTCCTGGACTTCCCCAACATCGGGAACAATCTTCCTGCATCTAGCCTGCCCCGATCCCCTCTTAATCTCCTAAATTCCAGAGAGAGTATAAACCAAGTCTTTCTTCATAAGGTCCCAGGAATCAGTCTGGTGAACCTTCTCTGCAACTCCCTCTATGGCAATAACAGATTTGGAGACCCTGCACGAGGTGTGGTCTGACCCTGTACAACTGAAGTAGAACCTCCCTGCTCCTGTACTCAAATCCTTTTGCTATGAAAGCTAACATACCATTCGGCCTACTTTCAATGACTGGTGTACCATGACACCCAGGTCTCGCTGCATCTCCCCTTTTCCTAATGCCACCGATAACCTCACATTTATCCACATTATACTGCATCTGCCAAACATTTGCCCACTCACCCAGCCTATCCAAGTCACCTTGCAGTCTCCTAGCATCTCCTCACAGCGGCCCCCCAGCTTAGTGTCATCCGCAAACTTGGAGATATTGCCTTCAATTCCCTCATCCAGATCAGCTGGGTCCCAGCACTGAGCCCTGCGGTACCCCACTAGTTACTGCCTGCCATTGTGAAAAGGACCCGGACTGGAACCCCTAATACCGTATGGTTTGGTCGAAAGCAGGATATACCACATCCACTGGTTCTCTTATCCACGCTACTAGTTACATCTCGGATTCGTGATTTATTTTGTAAATCCATGCTGGTCCAATGATTTCACCACTTTCCAAATGTGCTGCTATCCATCTTTAATAACTGACTCTAGCAGTTTCCCCACTACCGATGTTAGACTAACTGTCTGTAATAAAAAGAACATTTGCTCAATCCTCAGGAACTACTCCAGAATCTAAAGAGTTTTGAAAGATTATCACTATTGCATCCACTATTTCCTGAGCTACTTCCTTAAGTACTCTGGGATGCAGCCTATCTGGCCCTGGGGATTTTATCGGCCACTTCCCGACTGACCTGGATTTCACTCAATTCCTCCTTTGACCCACAGTCCCCTGCTATTTCAGGCAGATTATTTATGTCTTCCTTAGTGAAGACGGAACCAAAGTAGTTATTCAATTGGTCGCCATATCCTTGTTCCCCATGATCAACTCACCTGTTTCTGACTGCAAGGGACCTACATTTGTTTTAACTAACATCTTTCTCTTCACATATCTATTAAAAACTTTTGCAGTCTCCCTGCAGTTTTCTTCATAATCTATTTTTCCTTTCCTAATTAAAGCCCTTTGTCTCCTCTGCTGGTCTCTGAAATTCTCCCAGTCCTCTGGTATGCTGCTTTTTCTGGCTACTTTGTACGCATCATCCTTTGCTTTGATACTACCTGATTTCCCTTGTTATGATGACCTTCCCCGATTTATGCCAAACTGGGATGAACAATTTTTGTGTTCATCCATGCTTTAAATGTCTTCCATTGTATATCCACCGTCAACCCTTTTAGAATTTAATTGCCAGTCAATCTTGGCCAATTCACGTCTCATACCTGTTACCTTTCTTTAAGTTCAGAACCATTGTTTCTGCTAATGAAGAACTCAACCATATTATGGCACTCTTGCCAGGGGGCACGTACAACAAGACGGGTCTAAAATAGCCTTTCTGATCACCTACCCTTGTTTGCGCAGCCGTTCGAAGAGCAGGCGGAGGTGCCTAACGTGCTCCGCCTGCGAGCTGCTGACCACCAGAATACCATCGAGGTAGATGAATATGAACGGCAAACCCCGACCGACCTGATCCATTAACCTTTGGAATGCCTGAGCGGCATTCTTCAGGCCAAAAGGCATTCTTAGCCATTCAAAAAAGCTGAAAGGGGTGATGGTGGCCGTCGTTGGGATGGTCCAGAATTTGATTATACCCGCGAATGAGGTCGAGCTTCGAGAAAAAGGTTGCGCCCTCCAGATGAGGCGAGAAATCCTGGATGTTCAGGACTGGGTACCGATTTGCAGTGAGACGCCTGTAATCACCGCAAGGTCTCCAACCCCCGGAGGCTTTGGGTAACATGTGCAGCGGGGAAGCCCAAGGGCTATCTGACCGCCGGACAATTCCCATGTCCTCCATAAGCTGGTACTTGTCTTGTGCGATGCGCAGTTTATCGGGCGGGAGGTGGCGCGCATGGGCGTGAACCGGTGGGCCCTCGATGCGAATGTGGTGGACCACGCCATGACGGGGCGTAGCCCCGTCGAACCGGGGCGTGAGCAACCCTGGGAATTCGGCAAGCAGGGCTGCGAAATGTTGTTGGATCTCAGCTACCTCGTCAAGGGCACAGGTCCGACACAGGGACCATGCGTCCGCCTCGCACATCAACTAACAAGGAGTACGCGCGCACGAAATCGGTCTCCAGTATCGGTTGGGCGACGTCAGCAACGGTGAACATCCACCTATAGGGGCGGGAGTCGAAACATAAGTTCAGGGTCCGCGTACCGTAAGTGCGAATGTCGCTCCCGTTAACAGCCGAGAGGACAGGTGCTACCTTACCGACGCGAGTATGTCGGGCGCTCGGCGGCAAGTTGCAGGAAACGGTGGCCGGAATGGCGATCACGGACGTGGAGGCGTTCCTTTGGGCCGATCGCGTTCGCCTCTATGGACGATCGGCCAAGGCATTTCCCTGAAACGAACAGGGGCTCCGGCATCTTCGGGCTTCGGTGCCGTAGCGCTGATGGTAGTAGCACCAACGTCGTCTGCTGTAGACCGTTGAAAGCGGCGATGCTTCTTCGGCGCTGGGCTGGGCTTCTTCCTCCCGATGTCGTCTCGGTTGCACTCGCGCCGTGACAGGGGAGCGGGTGAAGGCACAAACATCCCACCGTCTATGTGCCCATAATTCGTCGGCGCTCTCCGCGAGGTGCTGGATATCGCTGAATTCAGCTCCGGCGAGCATCAGTCGAACTTCGTCGGGCATCTGCTCTAGGAATGCCTGTTCGAAGAGCAGACATGGGCGGTGCCCGTCCATCAGGGCTAACATCTTTGCCGTGATGGTGGATGGCCGCCGATCGCTGTCCATATGTAGAATCTTCGCCGCCCTGTCTCTGCAACGGAGACTGAAGGTGTGGAGCAGGAGGGCCTTCAACCCTTCATACTTGGCGATCGTTGGCGGGTCCCTGATGTAGGGCAACAGCCTTGAGGCACAGTCTTGTGGCAGAGCTCCCACCAAATGGAAATACATAGTGTCATCTGCGATGATATGGTGCAGGTGAAACTGTGCCTCAATGTGGCGAACCACACCTGAGGTTGATCGGGCCAAAATGATGGAAGCTTGTAGCCCGGTGTGCCCTGCCTCGTGCCGGTGAATTCTGTGGGAACGTAGTCCTCCTGCATGATCTTTTGCTTGTCTAACGTCGGCTAGACAGCTCGGGGTCACCAATTTGGCGGACGCAAGAACGACAACTACATTTTGCAACTTATTTTATTCACAAAATAGCTTCTTAGTTCACAGGTTAGAAACATAAAAACATAGAAACATAGAAAATGGGTGCAGGAGTAGGCCATTCGGCCATTCAATATGATCATGGCTGATCATCCAACTCAGTATCCCGTACCTGCCTTCTCTCCATACCCCCTGATCCCTTTAGCCACAAGGGCCACATCTAACTCCCTCTTAAATATAGCCGATGAACTGGCCTCAACTACATTCTGTGGCAGAGAATTCCACACAGGTTCTATCAACACGTCAGGCCACAACGGTGGTCAGCACTGAACTGCTGCGTGAAAGCAAAACCGTGTGAAAACTAGCAGCCCCTCCCGTGTCCTGTGACCAGGCTTCTGAATGCCGGGTTCGTTACCTGCGTGCGCCAGCAGGCGCCGCTACACCACGTAAAAATACTGATTTCCTCAGCAAAATACTGATTTTCGGGTACTAAAATACTGAAATGCTCTGACAAAACCTGGCAGCTCTGTATATTACAATATGTTAACAAATTGTTTGGAAAATAGGAAATGGGCTAAGAATGCACATGACTCTCAGATACGTGAAGAATTTAGCTGGTCACACAGCATCTGAATAGTGTCCATTTTGGATCGGCGACCCTTCCTCAGAACTTATGAATTGTTTATTTTTCAATTCTCTCATCCGTTTGTCCATCAACACTCATCACTGTCCTCTGCACAGCACTGTCCCATGGAACTGTAGGAGATGTAACTTCTCTTTTACTTCACACCGCTCACATTGCAGCCTTTGGGACTCAATATTTAATTCAGCAATTTCAGATAATGTGTCTCAACAACAGTTTGACTTGAATTTCACAGCTTTAGCATATCTCCTTGCTTATAATCTCTCTCGCTCTTTCTTTAACTGCCCTCATGAGTCCATCAACCAGACAACCAGACAATCACTTCAGTGACTCTGGCCTCACTCTATCAGAGATATTCCCTTTGTCCTATCCCTCTTCCAGCCACTGTCCACTCGTATTCTCACTTTCCCTGAAACATTAACTCTATTTCTCTTTGCACAGATTCTGGCTGATCAAAGTTTTTTGTTTCTAATTCTGGGTCCACTCATCTTTCCATGTAACTGAATTTTTGGTATTCTAGAAAGTGTCTGGGACACTCTTGATAGGCTTTTCGAATTCATAAACTGGTATTGGAAAATTGAATTGTTTACTGTATTCCCTTCCATTCTTTGTATTCCTTTTAGTACAGAAGAAGACAGTTATACCATTGTTTTCTGCATCTTTCGAGAACATGGCTGTCTTTTAATAAAATGTTTATCTTGTTCTTTAAAGTTTTAATTTATTTCCTAGGCAGTTTGGGCCTTGGGAAACATTGCAGGTGACAGTGCAGTGTGTAGGGACTTTGTGCTTCATTGTGGGATCCTTCCACCTTTGTTACAGTAAGTATTTGCATTTGGCACAACTTTTCACAATTTCTCTTCAGGCAAATGAATTTCACTGCAAAATTTATGGTTGAAAGTTTGAGTTTGTATTTAGTCAAATTGTGCATAAAATAATGTAATTTGACTGACATTTCTTCTTGGATCAGGGATTGAGATGCAATAACACTTGTGAAAGGGGCATCTATTAAAATATTAGAACCCAAAGCTGTGTGGGGGGTTATCATGGACTCATCCAGCACGGAAACGCCTTCGGCTCAACATTTTTATGAAGTAACTTTTGGTCCACGTGAAATGTAATTTTCCTCTTTAAACTTGAGGATATGTTCCTAGTTACAACATGCTGTTTTCTCACAGTAATCTGATAATTACCATAGACTGTAGAATGTAGAACAGGCCCTTTGGCCCTAATGTCTGCGCCGAACATGATGTCAGCTTAAATTAATCACGTCTACCTGCACATGATCTCTAACTTCACATACCTTGCTTATTAATATTCCTAACTAAAAGCCTCTTAAACATCACAATCGTATCTGGTTCCACCCCTACAAAAACTTGCCCTCCATCTCTTATGCACCCTTTCCAAAGCCTCCATATTCCACGTGATTCATGGGATGACTCGAACTACACATATTACTCTCAATGTAACTGAAGCAAAGTTTAATAAAGCTGCATCATAACTACCTTCACGGCCGATGAAAGCAAGCATAGCATTCTTTACCAATCTACTTGTATTGCTACTTTCAGGGAGCTATGGATTTGGACCCCTAGATCCCTTGTACATCAATGTTGTTCAGGATCTTGATGTTAATAGCTAAAAATTCTATGTGTGTCATTTGTTTTCTCTTGTAGATTATTGACAAAATCTAATAGACTGACAATGACTAGAAACGCTGTTTGGGCACTGTCCAACTTATGTAGAGGGAAAAATCCACCTCCTGATTTTGAAAAGGTAAATATGCTCCTTTAAAATGTACTCACACCACTATGACCTGCGGGGATCATGATAGAAGCCTCCTCGTGGTGATCCAAGCGACGACGCGATGCACTCTGTGACACTTCGGGCGACAATTCTGTCAACATGTTGGACGACGACAGAAGCCAACAGCAAGCTACATCGTCTCAGACACGAGTGAACAAACTATGACCTGCAACTTCAATGCTTTAGAGCTGTGCTTTAATTTTGTAATTGACAGGATATTGTCAGGAATGGATGGATAATTTCAATGCTTTTAAGACATATTCAATATACAAAGTAGCTAAAATGAAAATACCTCAATTTTTACTTGCAGGTATCCCCGTGTTTAGCAGTGCTGTCCAGATTATTGTTCAGCAGTGACCCTGACTTGCTTGCAGATGCTTGTTGGGCCTTATCATACTTGTCAGATGGACCCAATGAAAAAATTCAATCTGTTATTGACTCTGGGATTTGCAGACGATTGGTGGAACTCTTAATGTGAGTTTATTCACTGTGTGACTTTCTTTTGTGGTATGTTTAATATTTTAGCTGGCCTAGGCAAAGTCCTGAATATCAATGGGAAATGATTTGTGGTTTCAATTAGAAGCTTCCAAGGAAAAACAATGATTGGAGTACTCTGCCAGTTTATTTTCCCTTATCATTAAATTAAACTCACCAAGTTTAACTCACTTATCACAGATTTGTAAATGTACATTGTATTTTCTGCTTATATTACATTATTACATTGTATGTCTCCTTTTTCAGCTGATGGTTTGTTTAATGGCTTATTTCAGTTTTAGAAAGGTGAGAGATATGATTGTTATAATAAAATCTCTACCCTATTCCCAACATTACTAAGATCTGGAAGTTATCTGCCTGGAATGTTCTACCAGACTGCCTCCTACATTGGTCTGTGCCTTAAATAATGATGCTGGAAATACTGAGCAAGTCAGATGGTATCTGTGAACTGAGAAACAATTAATGTATTAAGTCCAACATGAAAGATTATCAGTAATGTTAACTGTTTTTCTCTGGCCTGATACCTGACAGTTATTCTGGCAGTTTTTATTTCAAATTCAAAATATCTGCTGTGTTTTGCGTTTACTTTTTAACTTGCTTTGCAGTGAATCCTGATTTCTCTGATTTCTCTGACGTATGAAATAGACAATAGACAATAGGTGCAGGAGTAGGCCATTCGGTTCTTTAGCATGTTGGATGCAGAATTGCTGATTGTTTTTGTGCATTTTTTACAGGCACAATGATTACAAAGTTGCATCACCAGCATTAAGAGCTGTAGGTAACATAGTGACTGGCGATGATGTCCAGACACAGGTAGGTGCATCATAGATGTGTGCGTTTGGAGGTAATTGTAACTCAGATATTGCCTCATGTAGCTTTCATTTAAAGTTATTTATAAAACTGTTGCAATATTGTTGCAATTCTCAAAGCAAAAGACAATTTGGTGAAATTCACCCACTCTTGCTTTAGGTTGCGAGATTGATTTTTTATGTTGCCTTTTTAGTAATAGTCTAGTTGCTTTTGAGAATTTTATGAATTAAGAAGCCTCTTAAGGAGTATAGAATGTGTAAGCAGGTCATAAAACAGAATGTAGGAAGGTAAGGTAAAGGTTACATAATATCACTAGCATTCGAGATAAGGAAATTCCAAGACATTTATATGTACATTATAAGAGCTAGCAAGCAGGTAACCGGGGAAAGAGTGGGGCCCATGAGGGAACAAAGAAGCAGTCTGTGCATAGAGTTTGAAGATACGAGTGAGGTCTTAAATGAATAATTGTGACCTACATTTACTAAGGAGGAAGATATTATAGTTGCAGGTTATCAAAGCAGGGTCAGAAATATTCTAAAAAATGATATTAATAAGAAGGATGCCTTAGATATTGTAACGGTGGGTTATCCCAGGGCTTATTAGGATAGTCATAGAGTCATATAGCAAGTAAACAGGCCGTTCGGCCCAACTTGCCCATCCCGGGCAATATGCCCCACCTTCGCTTGCCCCACCTGCTCGCATTTGGCAAATATCCCTCTAAATCTTTCATATCCTTATACCTGTCTAATGTCTTTTAAATGTTGTTATAAGGAAGTATTGCAGTCCATTCTGATAACCAAGAGAGCAGATTTGTGTGGCCCTAGCAGAAACATATTCTTGGCCACAGGCGAGGTGCCTGAAAACTGGAGGAGAGAAAATATGATGTCTTTATTAAGGGTAGCTGGAATAAGCCAGGTAATTATAGGCCAGTGAGCCAAATGTCAGTCGTTGAGAATTAGACAATAGACAATTATTGGAAAAAGTCCTGAGGGATGGGATAAATGTGCACTTAGAATGGCAGGGACTGATCAGGGATCATGTTTCTGTCTAATTCATTTTATTGAGTGTTTTGAAGTATTCACCAAAAGCATTGTCATGGACAGGGGGTAGACAACGTCTACATGGACTTCAGCAAGGTTTTTGACAAGGCCCCACATGGTAATCTAGTCTGGAAGGTTAGAATACATGGGATTCAGGGATAGGTAACAAATAGTTTGCAAAATGGCTCCTAAATGCTGACTAATCTGTGTGAACAGTACTAGGTCAGGTATATTAATGATTGGGATGAAAATGTCAGTGGTATGATAAATTAGCACATGATAGCAACATTGGAGGTATAGTTGACAATGGGGGAGGCTGTTTCAGGTTTGATAATTGGGTCTAGATCAAGTGGGAAAGGGATTGGCAGACGCAATTTATCTCTTGCCAAGTTCAAAGTGATGCATTTTGGGTAGTTACACCAGGGCAGGACATGCTGAAAACTAGTGTGTCCCTAGTGTGAACAGAGGAACCTAAGGATTATGGCTCAACAGAGAGATCTTGGGATTGCCACACAATTGCCTGAAAATGGGAACATAGGTAGACAGGTTGGTGAGGATGTCTTTTGGCATTCAATGCCTTCATTGATCAAGCCACTGAATATAAGAGTTGGGATGTTGTGTGGCAGTTGTTCAAAACTATGGAGTGTTGTGTGCATTTTTGGTCACCATGGAACAGAAAATGGTACAGAAAAGATTCACATGAATGTTGTGTGGTTTGGAGGGCTTGAGTTATAAGGACAGGTGGGATTGGCTAGGTCTGTTTTCCCTGGAGTGAAGATCGCTGTGAGATGACAAGATAGAGATGTGTATATTATATTGAATATAAAATTATGAAAGGCATAGAAAGAATGGATAGCCAATGTCTAGTGGACATAGGTGTTGAGGTGAGAGGGAGGAGGTCTAAAGAGGTTATGGGGGGTAAATTGTTTACACAAAGAGTAGTTTGTGTCTAGAATAAATTTCCAGAGGGGACAGAGCCAGGAACAGTAACAACATTTAGAAGACATGTACAGTACATGTACATGTACAGTACAGGTATTTGAATGAGCAGAGTACACAGGAATATGGAATTAATGCAAGCAAGTGGGATTAGTATAGAAGCATGATTGTTGGCATAGATGAGTTGGGCCATAGGAGCTGTTTCTTTTTGTACAAATATGTGACATTGTATTGATCAATTAGTAACTTGCAGATTGAATTTATCTCAATAAGTGTTAGGTGATGCATTTTGGGAGATCTAATATGGTGGGATATGCACTATGAATGGGTAGAGCTCTGGGAATTTTGAAGATCAGTGAGAGGTTAATGTACAACTCGTCAAGTTTATTGTTATGGTATATTACAATGAAAATTTTGCTTGTAGTAACGTCAGAAGGAACACACAAATTATACTAAATGATTCACGCCAGAATTTTTTTAAATATTCCAATTTCAGCTTAACCAAAGTCCTGTGATGTTGCAAATGACTTCCTAGAGATGGTCGGCGTTGACATGGTTTTCTGTGTTATACAATTGACTATACTGTAAAAGGAGTTAACATACATTCTGGTCACTTAAAATGCAACATTTTATTTACAGAATGTTACTTTTGTTTTGGCCAGGTCATATTAAATTGTTCAGCTTTGCCATGTCTCCTGCATTTATTAAGTAGTCCGAAAGAATCCATAAGAAAGGAGGCCTGTTGGACCATTTCAAACATTACAGCTGGGAATCGAGCACAGATTCAGGTAGACAAATATATACTTTAGACTTGGCGATACAGCACGGAAACAGGCTTTTCGGCCAACTGAGTCCTCATCAACCAACAATCACCCAGTACACTAGCACTATCTTATACTAGGGAGAATTTACAATGTTACCAAAGCCAATTAACCTACAAACCTGTACGTTTTTGGAATGTGGGAGGAAACCGGAGCACCCGGAGAAAACTCATATGGTCACAGGGAGAACGCACAGACTCCGTACAGACAGCACCCGTAGTCAGGATATAACCCTGGTCCCTGCCGCAATAAGGCAGCAGCTCCAGTGATACTGTGCCGCCCACATATATTTGACATTAAATAAGTGAATTTAAATAAACAGAATCAACAACAATTCCATCGGATTCATTTAAATTTACATACATTAGTAAGGTAACAGTGAATTTACAATCTGTTTATTTTGTAACCTTCATATACTGATTTACTTTTGATGGAGTGAAAATTCTAATAAGACTAAAGATATAATGGAAGCATTTTTAGTTTGCTAAAACAAGCGTGACATCTTTTTAATCAAACACTGTATTTCAATTATTTAGCAGAAATATATGAGCTGCGGCCGATGGCACTATTTAGATTGCGGTTTCTTGCATCTGAATTTAATTAAAGGTATTGAATCAAGACTGCTGTAGTTCAACTCATTGTGATAAAAATTCTCACGTTCCATTCATCTTGTTGCAGAGTTTTATCTGAAATATGTATGCCAGACATAATACTGAATGGGTACAGTGCAGAAACAATGAGCTACAGATTTACCAATAAAACAAGGTTCTGGAGTAACACAGCAGGTCAGGCAACATCTCTGGAGAATGTGGATAGGTGATGTTTATGGTTGCGACCTGACCGATATATCACCTATGCACATTCTCCAGAGATACTGCTTGACCCACTGCGTTACTCCAGCACATTGCATCTGAAAATAGGTATCATCTGCTGTAAATGTACAATTGCTAACCCTTTCCATTGTCATTGAAGGCTGTAATAGATGCAAGCATATTTCCAGTGCTTATTGACCTGCTTCAAAAAGCAGAATTCCGGACGAGAAAAGAAGCTGCTTGGGGCATAACGAATTCCACATCCGGAGGAACACCAGAACAGATTCAGTAAGAAATTAATCCTTTTAAATTTGCTCTTCAATTCTTTCATTTTATTTCTTGACAAACATATTTTCTTATCTTTTGCAGCACGTTTCCCAATGAAGTACATTTCCAAATGCCTGCCTGAAGGCAAATATCTTGACATTTTGTCATTTGGGAAAATCATAACCCATTTTAGTTATAGGTCTGTACTGTCCTTTGGCCCAACTCGTCCATGCCATCCAAGTTTCGTGACTAATATCCCTCAAAACCTTTCCTATCCATGTAAGCTGTCTTTAGTGTTTATAAATGTCACAACTGTACCTGTACCTTTGGAAGCTCATTCCATAAATGCAACCCCTCTGAGTGAAAACATTGCCCCTCAGGTCACTTTTAAATCTTACCTTTCTCACCTCAAAGCTATTTCCCCCAGTTCTAGACTCCCCTACCCTGTGGCTATTCACCTTATCTATGCCCCCTCATGTTTTTAAAACGTCTATAAGGTCACTCCTCAGCTTTCTATGCTCCAGAAAAATAAATGCCAGCCCATCCAGCCGCTCCTTATAGCTCGCATCATCCAGCTCTAGCAACATCCTCATAAAGCTCCTGTGTACCCTTTCTAGTTTATTGACATTCTTCCTATAGTAAGACAATCGGAACTGTATAAATACTCAATATGTGGTCTTGTACAGCTGTAACGTGAGGTCCTGACTATAACTGTCTCTCACCTCACTTCTGCAATTTAATTCTGGGATCTATGTTTGGTTCAAGGCTGAGCAAAATGGACCTGGGAAATCAAACTGTTTAATTGTTGTGTAAGTGTCATTTGATAGCATTGTCAATGACTTCCCCCAAACCTAGTAACTATGTTCTTTCTTTCGAGTTATAGAACATCATAGAATCATACAATGTGAAACCAGGTCCTTCGGTCCAATTTGCCCCTGCCAACTATACTAGCCCCACCTGCCTGCATTTGGTCCATATCCCTCTAAACCTATCCTATCCATGTACCTGTCTAAATGTTACATAAACATTATGATAGTACCTGCCTCAACATTCTTCCACTGGTGGAAGCAATGTGGTATCTAGGCTGTCCTATACCCTTTGGAACTTGTATTTCAATTCAATTCAACTTTAATGTCATTGCACAGATACAAGTATGGGTACAACGAAATGCAGTTTAGCGTCAGTTCGTAGTAATAGCAATATATAAATAGATACAGAATGCAGACAATGTGGACGGAGAGACTGGAGAAATCTATCGGCGGGACTGCGAGTTCAGCAGTGTGATGGTGTTGTTATAGGAGCTGTTTCTCATCCGACTAGTGCGGGACCTGAGGTTCCTGTACTGCCTCCCTGATGGTAGGAGGGCAAACAGTCCATGGTTAGGGTGGGAGGGGTCTTTGATGATCTTCCCGGCCCGTCTCAGACGCTGTTTTCGATGAAGGGCTTCCATGGCAGGGAGCGGGGCACCGATGATGTACTGGGCTGTTTTCACCACCCGTTGTAGTGCCTTCCTGTCTGCTACGGTGCAACAGCTGTACCATACCGTAAAGCAGGTGGGCAGGATGCTTTCGATGGCACAGCAGTAAAGGTTGGTCAGGATCTGGGGGGACAGGTGGGCTTTTTTGAGCCTCCTCAGGTCGTAAAGGCGCTGCTGCGCCTTTTTGATCAGCTTGGAGGTGTTGAGGGACCAGGACAGATCCTCCGAGATGTGTACCCCGAGGAATTTGTAGTTGGAGACCCGCTCCACCTCAGTCCTTTTTATATGGATGGGGGTGTGTCTGCCCCCTCTTCTTTCTAAAGTCAACAATGATTTCCTTCGTCTTCTTGGAGTTGAGGACGAGGTTATTGTTGGCACACCAGGTTGTCAGGTGCTGGACCTCCTCCCTGTAGGCTGACTCGTCGTTGTCACTGATCAGTCCCACTCTGTCATAATGGAGGGTTCACAAGTTATATGAGTAGAATTAGGCCATACTGCCCATCAAGTCTACTCCGCCATTCAATCATGGCTGATCTCTGCCCCCTAATCCCATTTTCTTGCTTCTTCCCATTACCCTTGACATATGTTCTAATCAAGAATTTGTCTATCTCTGCCTTACAAATATCCACTAAATTGGCCTAAACAGCCATCTGTGGCAATGCGGTCCACAGATTAACTACCCTCTGACAAAAGAAGTTCCTCCTCACCTCCTTTCCTCCAAAGATTCCAAGGATTTGCAGGTTGTAGGTTAATTAGCTTATATAAATGGTCCCCAGAGTGAAGGATAGAACTAGTGTTTGGGTGATTGTTGGTTGGCGTGGACTTGCTGGGCCGAAGGGCCTGCTTCCACGCTGTATCTTTGGACTCTAAAGGTCAGGCAGCATTTCTGATGGACACAGATCGGTGACGTTTTTGGTTGGGTTCCTTCTTCCGACTGATTGTAAATGGGGAGAGAAAGAAAGCTGGAAGAGAGGAGGGACAGGACAAAGTGTGGCAGATAATATGTGGATCCAGTTGAGGGGGGGGGGGGGGGGGGGTCAGAGGTTTGATAGGCAGATGGTTGGACAATGGCTAGAAATGGGAATATAGTATATGTTAGACAAAAGGATTGAAGAGTTGAGAATTGTGAAACTAGATGAAGGAATTATAGGTGGAGCGGGAGTGGAGAGTCCAGGTGGGGCAAGAGAGATACGAAGGAGGGCGGGGGTTGGGGGTTTAGTTGTAGTTACCTAAATTGGAGACTCAACATTCATACCCAAGAGGAACATGCAGAGCTGCCAAGTAGTACGGATTTCCTGTATTTTGAACGGAAATGCAATTAGAATACGGATGTATGATTTTGTGTTATTAATTACGGATTTTAAATACGGAGTTCAGTTCAGTCTGAAGAAGGGTCTCGACCAGAAAAATCACCCATTCACTTCTCTCCAGAGTCGCTGCCTGTCCCACTCCAGGTTTAAACAGAGCGCTGTCAGTTTGGGAATTTAAACGAAGAGCTGTCGGCTACAGTGCCATGGGTTCTAAAAAATAGCGCTATGGGCTTTAAACATAGCGCTATGGGCTTTACACGTAGCACTATGGTCACAGCGCTATGGGTCACAGACTGTCATGAAAATTCTCATATAACAATGAGTCTTTGGAATTCTCTCTCAGTGGTAGTTGAGCCGTTGACTATTTTTCAGGCAGTGGTAGAATTCTGGATAAGCCTAGTGGTGTAAAGTTACCAGTGGGATTGCAGTTACGTTGGGATTGGCCTTGATTTTACAGAACGGAGGGTGGGCTCAAGGGGGAGAGAGGGAGGGGTGGAGAGGATGGAGAGGGGAGGGAGAGAGGGAGGGGAGAGGAAGGGAGATAGGAAGGAAGGGAATAAGAGAGGGAGGAAGAAAAAAAGGAAGGAGGAGAGAGGGAGGAAGAGAGAGGGAGAGTGGGAGGGAAAGGGGGAGGGATGGAGGAAGGGAGGGAGAGGGAGACTTCCAACATGGCTTCTACATCATCATCTGGTACTAAAAGCATGAAGCAGTCATTCAAACAGCAGTATACAAAGAGATGGCAATGAATGCACTGTCATGTAAGGTGCATAGAAGACGTGGCAGTTGGCAGCAAAGTTATGCATTCTTGTACTCTTACATAGGTATGACTGCACATAAAAAATAAATAAAAATTCAGCAAAATGGCACCTCGTAAAAATACTGATTTCCTCAGCAAAATACTGATTTTCAGGTACTAGAATACTGAAATGCTCTGAAAAAACTTGGTAGCTCTCAACATGAGGTGCTGTTGTGTAAGTTGTTCCTCCGGTTCACTCTGGCAATGGAACAGGCCCAGGACAAAAAGGAGAATATGGGACAAAGTGCTGGAATAAGGTCAGGCAGCATCCCTGGAAAACATGGATAGATGGACATTTCAGGTCGAGACCATTCTTCAGGCTGACTAAGGGAAGAGAGAAGAGAAAGATGGAAAAGGTGGAGGCAGAAACTGCTGGCAGATAATAGGTTGGGGGGGGGGGGGGGTGATAGGCAGATGGTTGGAACAAAGGCCATAGATAAGAAAGGAAGAAAGGTGTGCGACAAGGTTTGAAGAGTTGCAGATTGTAAAGCCAGAGGTAGGAAATTAGCATTGTAGGGGTTGGGGGGCAGTGGGTTTAGTGAGTGGTTGGTTGGAGTCCAGGTGGGGCATCGGGGAGTGGGAAAAGAAGGCAGGGGCATTGGGGTGAAAGCTGGGGGGAGTGGTCCTGCCACTCCCCTTTTCCAGCTTCCTTATTTTTTAAGCTTTGTACTTTGCCAATTTGCAGATTGTTTCTTGTAATGCAAAGAATTTTGAATTTCCGGGGATATGAAAGGAAAGGGATGGGTGAGAAACATTAATTACCGTTGCGAGGCAAAGTGAAATTGCAAAGCGATACTAATAAGTTGTATTTTATTCTGTTAATAAATTAACCACCAAATTAATTATTAGAAATGTAACAATTTAATAAGTAAATGTTCTGATTTTTTTAATTCAATAAATGATTTTCAATATTGACAATGAGAAGCCGTGCCTTAATCAATTTGTTCTGGATGTCCTGGAAGCCCGAGTAAATGATCCACCACTGTGAAATAACAATAAACTTTTGATTAAACTGTACATATTTATTTTTGTTTATTTTCCTCTTGATTTTAAAGGTACCTTGTAAATTTGGGATGCATTAAACCATTGTGTGATCTACTGACTGTTATGGACTCAAAAATAGTTCAGGTTGCCCTAAATGGGCTGGAGAATATCTTAAGACTCGGAGAACAGGAGGCAAAACAGAATGGAACAGGGATCAACCCATATTGTAGCCTTATTGAAGAAGCCTATGGTAGGAGCAGTTACATTTTACTTTATTTTCCCTATAAAATAAGAATGTTGTTTTCCAATAGCTAATAATAAATTGTATTTCTTAATCCCAGGTCTCGATAAAATAGAATTTTTGCAGAGCCATGAGAATCAAGAAATCTATCAGAAGGCATTTGATCTCATTGAGCATTACTTTGGTGTGGAGGAGGAGGACAGCAGCATTGCTCCACAAGTGGATGAAAGTGCACAGCAATTTCTATTTCAGCAACAAGAAGCACCTATGGAGGGTTTCCAGTTGTAATATGTTCAGCAAAATACAAGCAGTCAAATGCAGCCTCACCCACCTCCTCGCTCCCCCTGTCCCAATCACCACCATATATTAAGTTGAATTGAGAGGTAATTTTTTTTCATTCCTTCAGGGAAAAAGTGTTTGAAGAGATAAATGAATTTGGTACAAAATGGTGTACACTCTGCTTCATTTGAATCTAAGAAGTTGTGGGGTAACTGTTGCACTTCCCTTTGTTTAATTCCCATTACATTGGAACTTGATTTATTTTCTGTGTGTGCAACATACCTCATCCATATGTTAAAGGCCATTCTCCCAGAAATAAAGCTGGTTGAAATCCAGTATATATCTTAATTCTGCTGGATTGAATGCTTTAATACAACAGTATCAAACTTCATGGAGCAAAGTTTTGGGTTTGCAGTCAATTGTTAAAACTGTCAAATGTAGGTTGTTTCTGTAGAGTCCTTATGACTGGTTGCTACGTTATTGAGTAAACATGCCATTTGAACAATTAGTTGGTAAAAACAATGTATCGGAAAGAATATTCTTTGGATTGTTGCCTGTGTTGCTTTTGTTTGCTGGCCTGGATAATGACAGCCTGAGATATTGCAGTATCTTTGCAATATCTCATAAAATGAGTGAGTATGGGCTTCTGATAATTCTCAACATGGTGAATGTACAGATTTATTGAAGTAATCAGTTGCAATTAACATTAATCAAGGGTGGTGCCAAGATTCTGGAACGTTAAGAGTGGTGTATTTGGGAAACTTATCAACATTCAGAATTGATATATTTAGTATTTTGAGCTGATTAAATGTATATTTGCTACGTAGAGCTGTTTTAGGTGTTAAAAAATTTAAGATTGACGCAAAAGGCTGGAGTAACCTAGCAGGTCGGGCAGCAGCTTTAGAGACAATGGATAGGTGATGTCACCAATCCATGTTCTCCAGAGATGCCTGCTGAGTTACTCCAGGATTTTGTGTCTATCTTTGGTATGAACCAGCCCAGCAGTTCCTTGTTATTACATTTTGTTTAAACTTAAATTAGGTTTGCTTGATTATGGCTTAATTTGAATATTCAGATTTAGTTTGTACATTTTTCTTTGAAAGGGAAGGGTGTTACAAGTTTTGGGAATGATTTGGGAAAGCACGACACAGCTTTTGGTATGAGTTGATAATGCAGTTGGCTATAAAATGTAAGCTATGTACTGTATTGATGAAAATTCAAGTGTCTAACCTTGCCAGATGTTGTGTAGGAGCAGCTATTGATCATGTGTTTAAAATGCAGACTTGATTTGTTTAGGAATTGAGTGTATTTAATCTGTAAACTGGAAGTTGCACACTGCAGTCTTGTGAATATCAGCCATTATTTATTTCACCTGTTACATTAAAATAAATATTTATATCCCTTGCCAAGCATCTGGTATAAGACCATTGTGACCATGCTCATCTCCATGCTAAGTTTGAAAACACAATTGGATACCTTCTTTGAGTTTGTAAACTTGCTTCAGTTTTCTCAGGGGGTGCCTCCTGAATATCCAAATTCCAGGTTTATGTCAAACAACTATGCTAAAACCACTTGCCTTGAAAAAGAGATTGGGTGGTAATTGGAATTATCTACAGTTTTTGTGCCACCTTTTTGCTTTGGGAAGTCAAATTAATTTTTGCTGAAGAATCTTTGCAATAGTTGCACTTCCCTCACTCCCTTGAACAATAAAATTATCTCTGGGAGTAGTTCTTGTGGCAATTGGGAGACAAACTGCGTGTTAAATCAATCCATTTACCAACTGGATTTAGATCCTATTATTTACTAATAATAGCTTAGTTATTAACTAGGCATGTGAAAGAATTGTTCATGCTAATTTAAGAGGCATTTATCCATGTGTATTTGAGATAGATTTGAATTTACAGACTGAGTAAGGTGCTGCTGAATCTTACGTTATTTGTGATTGAGCCTTTAGAATTTAAAATGCACTGGGAACAGGACATTTATTTTGCTGGGATATGAGGAGGAAAAACAGAAATAAAAAACTTGAAGCAAGTATAAAATTCACACTAACTTTATTAAAAAGAAAACGTTTTAAATTATTTAAAAAATTGATAACCTTGGTGTTTTGGCAAGGGAATAGTTGTCAATATTTTAACAGATTTGATATTATTTGCACACTTTAATACACATGTACTAGCATATAGTTCTACAGTTTAACATTTATAGTTTTAAAGAAAATGGCATCCATTGTGAATTTGGGATACAAATCATTATGAAGTGGGGCTTTTCTGTGCTGGGAGACTGCATTCTATTATAAGTTAATCAATTTTTCTCTACCTCTGCTGTGGCAATCAGCTTGGCTGTATTGGGAAGATAAATTGCACAACGGGTATTAGAGAACCACTCTGAACTGGGATTTTGTTTGAGAGTAATTGGTGTGGTTTTTAATTGATTGTTTTAATTTTGGTTGGAGTTCTGGAAAATCAGCTCTAATGGATCAGAGTACGAGATACCAGAACAGTGTGTATTGCGGTAAAGATCATACCAGTTGGGCACACAGTTATGATAGCTTGGTTTAATTTAACTTGGTTCTCTTACTACAAGTCATTCAGATGAGTGTGACGCTGGCTGTCTTACAATTTCCATTGCTTCAGACCAGACAGTTTCTGGTGTGTACATATTCAACATCAGAACCAGATTTTCTAAGATTTTACAGTAGGACAAAGATTAAGCGACTAAAATTTAGACATCAAAATTACCTGGTTGCATACTGTAGTTTAATTAAAAAAAATTAAATCCTCATTGGTATTATCACAAAACATTTTCTGAACTGGTAACTATTGTGCTTATTTGAGAAGGATCTCGACCTGAAACGTCACCTATCCCTTCTCTCCAGAGATGCTGCCTGATCCGCTGAGTTACTCCAGATTTTTGGCTCGGGGTCTTTGCTAAAGATCAAAGGAAATAATAAACAGAACAAACCTGGTATGAGGTTTGGGACTTTTAAAAATATCTTTGATGGTTTAAGCATTTCTACATGAATTGGAAACACTGGACGACTGAAATTTTGTTGCACTATTGGAACCATGAAAAGATTAAACATGTTCATTGTAGGAAAGCCTTTCAGTGCTAGAGTTAACAATTGTGTTCCATATAATGTCATTTGTGCTCATTTTATACTCATCTTTATAACAGTACAATATGATGGAAATTATACTGACTTTTATGGAATGGCTAATGAAAAAACTGAATTGGATGGATCTTTTGATGGGCGGGGATTGAGAATGATTTTTCTTTTTTTTTAATGCTGATCTCTAATTTTATAAACGTGGTTACTAAAATCAACAATGAAAATCTAAAATTCTGTTACAAATGTGAAGTTCAATCTGGATTCAAATAAAATGGCTGTAAAATGGAATTAGAATAACTTCCTTACTCAAAGCAATCCCAGTTGCTTCATTTTTGTAAGGAAGAAAGTGTAGATTGTAGTATTGACCTAAACAGTTCTTCAATGTCAAAGATAAATGTACCCCTTCATTTCAAACTCTATGGTGTATTTAGAACTTAAGCATCGTCAGAGGGATTTATTTGTTGCTATCAATACAGCTCTTTAGGTTTAAATTTCACTGGCAGATTATTTCATAAAAACAGAAAACTATCATTTGCCTCCAAATTCTTACTGCTGACAAAAGTGTTTAATATGAAAATGCTGTGAAATTAAAAGGGTGCCTGAGTATATTCCATATGTTGATGTATCACATTACCTATTTATTGTTTGAAGAATGGAGCTTTCACTAACCAAAATGCTAGAAGCAACTATAACCATAGATATTTTGGGATTTTCTGGTTTCAATCGTGAGCAGAACAGCAAATAATTTTCCTTCAAGGATACTGTATGCAAATTTCACACAATTTAAAAAAGTAACAAAAAAAATTGACACTCGTAGCATTTCATGCGACTGCAATTTGTCATTCAAAATTCAAGAACATCCATTTGCCAACTATGCAAATTTTTGCTTGAGGCCTTCTAGTCAGGATTCTCTCCGTTAGTATTTCAATGTTACAAGGCATCTTTGTCTAGTGCATTTTTGTACAATTTTTCTACAGATATTTTGATATATAATGCTTAAATGTGCAATTTGGCAGGGAAAGAGTTTCAATTTGAATGGATTTGAGCTGTTATAATTTGCAATACTGTTGCTACGAATAATTCTGTGGAGCAACCACAGGCCAACACGGCTCATTTTTAAGTGCTGACATCAGGCTGCTATAAGTACGATGAGTTCTGTATTTTTAACTTGTAACTGACACTTATTTTACATATGTTTTTTGTACTTGTGGCAATTCCTTGCAAAGATATAACAACAGACTTCCTGTGGAACAAAAAAATCTAAATTCTGATGCACTCCTATTTTTTCTTCACACAAGTGCTAATCCGACCGTGAGTCCATGAAGATTTGGATTTGTGTCTTGAACAATTTTTGTTTACTTGAATGAACATTTTTTAATGAATATGTGGCCACTTGCTGCTCTTTATTTGTTAACTGCCACAAATATATTACTTGGGTAGTAATAACATTGGGAAGTATCAATCTTACATGCACTAGTTCATTGATTAGGTAGGTTTGGAATATAGTTGAGAATTAATCACAAATGTGAAAATCCAACTCTTGATGCCCATCACCAGGATATTTTATTTGCTGTTTTGCAACCAAGTGTAGGAGGTTTAATATTTTACAATTGTTTGAACATGTAGCTTAAAAATACATAACCAAAAAAAGTATTTCTATTTATTTTCGTACATATTATGACAAGGTTTTGTTTACTCGGTCCTACAGATGTTTGTAAATTTAATGTCCAAATTAATATGCGTCAAAACTTGAATAAAACTGGTTCTCTTTTTCCCATGATTTAATTTTGGGAGGGTGCATCACCACCCATCACATGTCTGACAGCCGATGGATTTGCCAGTGCGAATGTGCGAGACAACGGGAACAGTACAACAGAAAGTGTATTTAAACACACACACACACACACACACCTACAAATGCCGTTCCTGTGTTCAAACGCTGTAAATGTACAAGTATGAAATAAATCTTGTTACAAATCTACATTTTGTGTTTTACCTATTACAAAATAATAGATAATCTTGCCAGGGTTTAGATAGTGTGAAAGTGTGTTGAGGAATGTTTTCTCAGACAATATGTAGATGGGTCTCCAAGGGTGAGCCTGACCTACTCTGAGGAAATAGGGCAAGGCAAGTGACTGAAGTGTCAATGGGTGAGCGCCTTGGGAACAACAATGACAATTCTGTTTTTTAAATAGTTATTGAGAAGGAAAATTCTAAATTGGGGCAAGGCCAGCTTTGATGATGTTAGACAGGAACTTGCAAATTTTGATTGCAGTAGGTTGTGGGCATGGGACATCTAGAAAGTGGGAAGCTTTTAAAAGTGAGATAGTAAGAATTCAAGGTCTTCATGATCCTGTTAGAGTGAAAGGCAACAGAGCAAGGAACATGCTTGACGAGGGAAATTGCGGTCAAGAAAAAAAGAGGCATGGGCCAGGTATATGCAGCTAAGATTAGGTCCATCCTGGGAGAAGGATTGAGAAGCACATGAAATGACATCAGGAAGGCAAAAAGGGGGGGCATGAGATACGGGCACGTCTGTTACCTGGCAGATAATATTAAGGATAATTGACTGAGCTCACACATGCCTTTTCTCCATTTCCTGTATGTGTTCTCATCTCTCCCCAGACAATACAGAGGGAGTGTGTAAGAAGGAACTGCAGGTGCTGGTTTAAACCAAAGATAGACACAAAAAGCTGGAGTAACTCAGCGGGACAGGCAGCATCTCTGGAGAGAATGAATGGCCGACCTTTCGGGTCAAGACTCTTCTTCAAACACCAATCCAGCTTTTCAGAAACATAGAACATAGAAAATAGGTGCAGGAGGAGGCCATTTGGCCCAAGCCAGCACCGCCATTCATTGTGATCATGGCTCACTGTCTCCAATCAATAACCCGTGCCTGCCTTCTCCCCATGTCCCTTGATTCCACTAGCCCCTAGAGCTCTATCTAACTCTCTCTTAAATCCATCCAGTGATTTAGCCTCCACTGCCCTCTGTGGCAGGGAATTCCACAAATTCACAACTATCTCGGTGAATTTTTTTTCACACCTCAGTCTTAAATGGCCTCCCCTTTATTCTAAGATTGTGGCCCCTGGTTCTGGACTCGCCCAACATTGGGAACATTTTTCCTGCATCTAGCTTGTCCAGTCCTTTTATAATTTTATATGTTTCTATAAGATCTCCCCTCATCCTTCTAAACTCCAGTGAATACAAGCCTACACTTTTCAATCTTTCCTCATATGACAGTCCCGCCATCCCAGGGATCAATCTGGTGAACCTACACTGCATTGCCTCAGTCACAAGGATGCCCTTCCTCAAATTAGGAGACCAAAACTGTACACAATACTCCAGATGTGGTCTTACCAGAGCCCTATACAACTGCAGAATAACCTCTCTACTACTATACTGAAATATTCTTGTTATGAAGGCCAACATTCCATTAGCTTTCTTCACTGCCTGCTGTACCTGCACGCCAAGCTTCAGTGACCGGTGTACAAGGACACCCAGGTCTCACTGTACCTCCCCCTTACCTAACCTAACCCCATTGAGATAATCTGCCCCCTTGTTCTTGCCACCAAAGTGGATAACCTCACATTTATGTATATTATACTGCATCTGCCCACTCACTCAACCTGTCCAGGTCACCCTGCAACGTCCTAACATCCTCATCACAGTTCACACTGCAACCCAGCTTTGTGTCATCCGCAAACTTGCTAGTGTTGCTCCTAATTCCCTCTTCCAAATCATTAATATATATGGTAAACAGTTGTGTCCCCAACACCAATCCTTGCGGCACTCCACTCGCCACTGCCTGCCATTCTGAAAAGGACCCGTTCACTCCTACTCTTTGCTTCCTGTCTGTCAACCAATTTTCTATCCATGTCAACACCCTACCCCAATACCATGTGCTCTAATTTTAGTCACCAGTCTCCCGTGCGGAACCTTATCGAAGGCTTTCTTAAAGTCTAGATACACTACATCCACTGGCTCCCCTTCATCCATTTTACTTGTCACATCCTCAAAAAATTCCAGAAGATTAGTCAAGCATGATTTTACTTTCATAAATCCATGCTGACTTGGACTAATCATTTTACTGCTATCCAAATGCCCCATTATTACCTCTTTTATAAATGACTCCAGCATCTTCCCCACCACCGATGTCAGGCTAACTGGTCTGTAATTCCCCGTTTTCTCTCTCGCACCTTTCTTGAAAAGTGGGATAAAATTAGCTATCCTCCAATCCACAGGAACTGATCCTGAATCTATTGAACATTGGAAAATGATCACCAATGCGTCCACTATTTCTAGAGCCACTTCCCTGAGGACCCTGGGATGTAATCCATCAGGCCCAGGGGATTTATCGTCCTTCAGTCCCATTAGCCTACCCAATACTATTTCTCGCCGAATGAAAATTTATTTCAGTTCCTCGACCTCCTTAGATCCTCTGTCCTCCAGTACTTCTGGGAGATTGTTTGGGTCTTCCTTAGTGAAGACAGATCTGAAGTACCTGTTCAGCTCTTGAGCCATTTCCTTGTTCCCCATAATTTCACCCGTGTTTGCCTTCAAGGGACCCACATTTGACTTTGCTATTCTTTTTCCCTTAACAAAGCTAAAGAAGCTTTTACTGTCCTTCTTTACATTCCTGGCCAGCTTCCCCTCGTACTTCATCTTTTCAGCCCGTATTGCCCGTTTTGTTTTCTCCTGTTGTCCTATGAAAGTTTCCCAATCCTCTGGCTTCCAGCTACTCTTTGCTGTGTTATACTTTTCTTTTAGTTTTATTCTATCCCTAACATCTCTTGTTAGCCACGGTTGCCTCCTACTCCCCTTAGAATCTTTCTTCCTTTTTGGAATGAAATGATCCTGCGTCTTCCAGTTTATGACCCTGAAATTCCTGCCATTGCTGTTCCACTGTCATTCCTGCTAGTATCCTTTCCAATCTACCTTGCCCAGCTCCTCTCTCATGGCTTCATAGTCCCATTTGTTCAACTGCATCACTGACACTTCCGATTTAACCTTCTCCTTCTCAAATTACAGATTAAAACTAATATTATGATCACTACCTCCATGTGCTTCCTTTACCTCGAGTCCTCTTATCAAATTTGGTTCATTGGACAACACTAAATCCAGAATTGCCTTTTCTCTGGTCGGCTCCATTACAAGCTGCTCTAAGAATCCATCTCGGAGGCATTCTACAAACCCATTTTCTTGGGGTCCTGAACCAACCTGATTTTCCCAGTCTACCTGCACATTGAAATCCTCCATCACCACAGTGGCATTACCTTTGTTACATGCCAGTTTAAACTGCTGCTGCAACTTACACCCTACATCCGGGCTACTATTTGGGGGGTCTGTAGATAACACCAATTAGTGTCTTCTTGCCTTTGCAATTCCTCAACTCAATCCACAGTGACTACCTCGTCAGTCCCTATGTTTTCCCTCGCAAGGGACTGAATTCCATTCCTCACCAGAAGAGCTACCCCCCCCCCCCCCCCCCCCCTCCTCTGCCCACCTGCCTGTCCTTTCTATAGGGTGTATAACCCTGAATATTAAGTTCCCAGACCCGATCCTCCTGCAGCCACGTCTCGGTAATCACCACAATGTACCAACCTCTATCTGAGCATTAAGCTCATTTACTTTACTTCTTATACTTCGCGCATTCAAATACAGTACTTTTCATTCTTTATGCATCTCACCATTCACATCGATCCCTATTACATTTCGCCATAGTCTCCTATCCATTTGTAAGCTTTCTTTCCCATTAATTCTGGGGGTCATTAACTATCCCTTTACTCCATTTCCCTTTACCTTTAACTCCGTCCTTGACTATCCCATTTGACACCCCCCCCCCCCCCCCTCCCCTTTATTTAGTTTAAAACCACCTGTGTAAAACCTGCCTGCCAGAATGCCGGTCCCCTACCTGCTAAGGTGCAATCCGTCCCTATTGTACAGTTCCCCCTTACTCCAAAACAGATCTCAGTGGTCTAAGAATCTAAATCCCTGCCTCCTGCAGCAGTTCCTCAGCCACACATTCAGGTCCTGTATCTCCCCATTGCTGCTCTCGCCAGCACGAGGAACTGAAAGCAAACAGGAGATAATCACCCTGCAGGTCCTGCTTTTCAGCATTTTTCCGAGCTCTCTAAAGTCACGCTTCAGAATATTCATCCCCTTCTTTCCGACATCGTTTGTGTCAACATGCACTACAACTTCCGGCTGTTCACTTTCGCCCTTGAGGATTTTCTGCACTCTGTCCGTGACATCTTGGATCTTGGTACCAGGGAGGCAGCACACTATCCTCGAATCCTGTCTGTTGCCGCAGAAATCCCTGTCCGTACCTCTATCTTCAGTTTAAACCAGCATCTACAGTTCCTTCTTACACAAGCCTCTTGAGCTTTTGGTTAAATGTCATTCTAAATCTACCCCGACACACCGACCAGTCTGTTAGCTTTCTCCATTGCTACATGGAGCCAAATGCAAACTGGAAGAACATGTTCCACTTGGTAGCTGACACCACAGAGATGTGAACATTGAAATTTCCAATTTCAGCAGACCCATACCCCCTGTATCCTTCCACACACACTCAAGCAAGGGGCGGCACAGTGACAGCGGTGGCTTTGCTGCTTTACAGCGCCAGAGACCCAAGTTCACTCCTGACTACAGGTGCTGTCTGTACAGTCTATATGTTCTCCCTGTGACTGCGTGGGTTTTCTCTGGGTACTCTGGTTTCCTCCCATGTTCCAAAGAAGTGCAGATTTGTAGGTTTCTCTGGGTACTCTGGTTTCCTCCCATGTTCCAAAGAAGTGCAGATTTGTAGGTTAATTGACGTCTGTGTGTACGATAGAACTAGTATACAGATGATCACTGGTTGTCGTGGACTTGGTGGGTTAAAGGGTCTGTTTCCACGCTCTATCTGCAAACTAAACAATACACTGAGTTCTCTTCACTCTTTGTTCACCTTTCCCATTGACGCTCATGCCCTCCCCCACCTAGCCCATCATCCTCTCTCCATCTGATTCCACCTATAATACACCAGCCTCTAATCTCGCTCATGTGGACAGCCTGAGGGGATGCCCTGGTATTGGGGGTAGGGTACTGACATGGATAGAGAGCTGGTTGGCAGACATAAAGCAAAAAATAAGAAGTAATGGGTCCTTTTCAGAATGGCAGGCAGTGACTAGTGGGGTGCCGCAAGGCTCAGTGCTTGTACCCGTTATTTACAATATATATTAACAATTTAGACAAAGGAATTAAATGTGACATCTCCAAGTCTGCAGATGACACAAAGTTGGGTGCCAGTGTGAACTGCGAGGAGGATGCTATGAGGCTGCAGGGTGACTTGTATAGGTTGGGTGAGTGGGCAGATGCAGTATAATCTGGATACATGTGAGGTTATCCACTTTGGTGGCAAGAACAAGAATTATTATCTGAATGGTGTCATATTAGGAAAAGGGGTTGAGCAACAAGATCTTAACGCAAACAACCATTTACTCTCACATTTATATTTACCGCAAGATCAATGCATAAAATAAGTAATAGATAATATAAATGATGTACATTATATTGCACATTCCAGCAGACCAACATTGCCATTGAGGCAGCCACGGGGGTGCTGCCTGACAGCAAGATGCAGTGCCAGAGACGCGGGTTCTCTGAGGGCCAACGGAGTCAGGGACGGGCACAGTAAATGGCGGCGCTGGCTCGCGGGCCGAACGGCCTCCCCCGGCTCCTGTTGTCTGTTTCCGGTGTGGTGCGGGCCGGGGGTCGGGGGTCAGGGGTCGGGGCCGGGCGGAAGTGCCCGTTGCCCGGGTGCGATTGTGAAGCAGCATCGCGCCGTCGGATTGGACGGCGTCAGGAGGCTGCGCCGTGACGTCCATTCACTTCCGTCGCACAACTGGAAATTCCGGAGAAAACTCGGCGGCAGCTCGGTGGTGGGAAGCGGGGACACGGGGGGGAGCGGGGACACGGGGGGGGGGGGAGAGCGGGGGACACGGGGGACGGGGGGGAGGGGGGGGGGGGGGAGCGGGGACTCGGGGGGGGGGGGGAGGGGGGGGGGAGCGGGGTCAGGGAGCGGGGACACGGGGGGGGGGGGGGGGGACACGGGGGGGGGGGGGGCGGGGACACGGGGGGGGGAGCGGGACACGGGGGGGGGGAACTGGGGACACGGGGGGGGGGGAGCGAGGACATGGGGGGGGGAGCGGGGACACGGGGAACTGGGGACACGGGGGGGGGGGGAGCGGGGACACGGGGGGGGGGGGGGGAGCGGGGACACGGGGTGGGGGGGGGGAGCGGGGACACCCGGGGGGGGGGGGGGAGCGGGGACAGGGGGGGGGGAGCGGGGACACGGGGGGGGGGGGGAGCGGGGACACGGGGGGGGGGCGGGGACAGGGGGGGGGGGGGAAGCGGGGGACGGTGGGGGGGGGAAGGGGGGGACTGAAGCGGGACACGGGGGGGGGGGGAGGGGACAGGGGGGGGGGGGGGGGGGACACGGGGGGGGGGGGGGGGCGGGGACACGGGGGGGGGGGGGGAGCGAACTGGGGGGGGGGGGGGGAAGCGGGGACACGGGGGGGGGGGGGGAACTGCGGGGACACGGGGGGGGGGGGGGGGGGGACACGGGGGGGGGGGGGGAAAGCGGGGGGGGGAGCGGGGACACGGGTGGGGGGGGGAGCGGGGACACGGAGGAAGCGGGGAACGGGGGGGGGGGAAGCGGGGGGGGGGGGGGGGGGGGACACGGGGGGGGGGGGGGGGGGACACGGGGGGGAGGGGGGGGAGCGGAGGACACGGGGGGGGGGGGAGCGGGGACACGGGGGGGGGGGGGAAGCGGGGGGGGGGGGGGAGGGGGACACGGGGGGGGGGGGGAAGCGGGGACACGGACGGGGACTGGGGGGGACAGGGGGGGGGGGGGAAGCGGGGACACGGGGGGGGGGGGAAGCGGGGACACGGGGGGGGGGGGGGAGCGGGGGGGGGGGGGGGGGGGAACTGGGGACACGGGGGGGGGGGGAAGGGGGGGGAGCGGGGGGGGGGGGGGAGCGGGGACACGGGGGGGGGGGGGGGGGGAAGCTGGGGACACGGGGGGGGGGGAGCGGGGGACACGGGGGGGGAGCGGGGACACGGGAACTGGGGACACGGGGGGGGGGGGAACGGGGGGGGGGAAGCGGGGACACGGGGGGGGAGGGGGAAGCGGGGACACGGGGGGGGGGGGGGGAGCGGGGACACGGGGGGGGGGGGGAAGCGGGGGACACGGGGGGGGGGGAAGACACGGGGACACGGGGGGGGGAGCGGGGGACACGGGGGGGGGGGGAGCGGGGACACGGGGGGGGGGGGAGCGGGGACACGGGGGGGGGGGGGGAAAGCGGGGCGGGGGGTGGGAGCGGGGGGGGGGGGGGGGGACACGGGGGGGGGGGGGAGCGGGGACACGGGGGGGGGGGGAGCGGGGACACGGGGGGGGGGGGGACTGGGGACACGGGGGGGGGGGGACACGGGGGGGGGGGACACGGGAGCGGGGACACGGGGGGTGGGGGGGGGGGGCGGGGACACGGGGGGGGAGGGGGGGGGGGGGGAGACACGGGGACACGGGGGGGGGGGGGGGAGCGGGGACACGGGGGGGGGAGCGGGGACACGGGAGGTCGGGGCGGGGGGGCTGGGTTGGGGACTCGGGGCAGCAGCCGCCGCCTTTACCCGGTCACTGGGAGTGGGAACCGGTTGGGCTGTTGCCCGTGGCCGGGTGACTGACTCTCTTTGTGCCTTTCAGGAACATCACACAACCACGGGTTTCTCGGCTTCCGTTCCCTCTCGTTCCTTCT
Organism: Okamejei kenojei; assembly: GCA_035221665.1. Classification (NCBI taxonomy): domain Eukaryota; kingdom Metazoa; phylum Chordata; class Chondrichthyes; order Rajiformes; family Rajidae; genus Okamejei; species Okamejei kenojei. The sequence continues at coordinate 186,738 of CM069157.1, forward strand.
TGTCTCCAACCATCTTCATCTTATCGGTAAAGTTGTGTAAATATTCCCAACAGTAACAGCACAAGACGGTCTGAAGAAGACCCGAGAAAATAAACAATAGGTGCAGGAGTAGGCCATTCGGCCCTTCGAGCCAGCACCGCCATTCACTGTGATCATGGCTGATCATCCCCAATCAGTACCCCATTCCTGCCTTCTCCCCATATCCCCTGACTCCGCTATTTTTAAGAGCCCCATCTAGCTCTCTCCTGAAATCATCCAGAGAACCTGCCTCCACCGCCCTCTGAGGTAGAAATTCCACAGACTCACCACTCTCTGAGAAAAGATGTTTCCTCATCTCCGGTCTAAATGGCTTACTCCTTATTCTTAAAACTGTGGCCCCTGGTTCTGGACCCCCCCCCACATCGGGAACATGCTTCCTGCCTCTAGCGTGCCAAATACAGTCCCAGCACCGAGACTTGCGTACCCCACTAGTCACTGCCTGCCATTCTGAAAGGGACCCGTTAATCCCTACTCTTTGTTTCCTGTCTGCCAACCACTTCTCTATCCATGTCAGCACTCTACCCCCAATACCATGTGCCCTAATTTTACCTACTAGTCTCCTATGTGGGACCTTATCAAATGCTTTCTGAAAGTCCAGGTACACTACATCCACTGGCTCTCCCTTGTCCATTTTCTAGTTACATCTTCAGAAAATACCAAAAGATTTGTCAGACCGATCCTGTTACTGCTATCCAAATGTACGGCTATCTCATCTTTTATAAATGACTCCAGCACCTTCCCCACCACTGATGTCAGGCTAACTGGTCTATAATTCCTCGTTTCTCTCTCCCGCCTTTCTTAAAAAGTGGGATAACATTAGCTACCCTCCAATCCACAGGAACTGATCCTGCGTCTATAGAACATTGGAAAATTATCACCAATGCATCCACGATTTCTAGAGCCACTTCCTTTAGTACCCTGGAATGCAGACCATCAGGCCCTGGGGATTTATCAGCCTTTAGTCCCATCAGTCTATCCAACACAATTTCCTGCCTAATGTGGATTTCCTTCAGTTCCTCTGTCACCCCAGATTCTCTGGCCACTACTATATCAGGAAGATTGTTTGTGGCCTCCTAAGTGAAGACGTCACCTATATCGATGTTCTCCAGAGATGCTGCCTCACCCACTCCAGCACTCTGTGTTCTTTTGTGTATTATCCAGCATCTGCAGTTCTTTTTGTTTCTAAAGAAACAGAATGTCCTTAAATCCACACCTGTTGCCATTGGATCTCGAGCTTTGTTTGCATTGGTTGTGTATGGGTTGGTAGAAAAATCATAGCAAAAGAGAATTTGTCCGGTCGTGGCTGCGGGAGATGAGAGTGCCTCCATCTCACCTTCTATCTCTGGGACCTGACAGCCATGGCCCTTCGAGTACACTTGCTGTTCACATGTGTTGTCGCTGCCCATTCTGCCATCGAGCTCAGAGTCCCTACCCTCTTTTTTCTTTAATCCTTGTACCATTCACATAAACGTATCTTTCTGACCTATACTGGTTTATTTTGTAGACGGTCTTCTTAATTCTCAGTTCAATTTAGTCTCATAATCACAGTTCATATCTGTTCCAAGGATGTAGATAGAAGCCGTCCTGCTGGTGATTGGGATCGAGAAAGGTTAAGTGGTCGGCTGTCAGATAGTGGACGTTAAAGATAGGTTTACTAGTGCCATATATACTTGAATACAAGTATAAGGTGTGAGTATGCGGCTGGTGATAGTGCCTGGGCATTGGCTCATGCAGAGTTTTGATTCCTGAAGAATTGGGACTGTTTTTGGAGACAGTATAATGGGTCATACCTCAGAAGGAATGAGACCCTTGTTGGGTGAAGGATGGAGTTGCACATGCCATTAGGGAGGGTTTAATATAACAGTAGGAGAATGGGACCTTGAGGATTAAATCAGAAGCTAAATAGAAGATAAGGGTTTAGATAAAGAGTATTTGGGAATAGGGCAAGGCAAGAAGGGGAAGAATAACCAATCTACTGGAAGGTGGAAAATTGTGTATACGTAAAAAAAATGCCAAATAGAATCAGAGAAAACGATGAGATAAAATTAAGGATCTTTATCTGAATGAACATAACATTTGTAATAATATAGATGAGTTGATGACACAAGTGTAGTATGTAGGCCATTAACAGTTGGCATACTGTAAGATATGGTATAAATCAAGGAATAGCAACATTTGCAGGAATAGTACTGCAATAGTCATGTCATCTTGATCGTGATATAGGCTAGGCATGTTAAATTAGAAAGGGAAATCCTGAGGACGAGTTCATGAAGAATATTTGAAAGGGCTTCTTGGAGTAATTCATTAAACCCAAACCAGGCTGATTTAGATCTTGCATTGCACAATACCAGGTTTAATTAGCTCATTACAAAGGATCCTCTGGAGAAAGCTTGAGGTCAGGCCCATTGTGTTTGAAGCTAGAGTAATAAATTTAAAGAGAGGGTAATTATAAATTACCTGGCAAAAATAAATGAAGGGTTTAGACAGTAGATTATCAGTGGGAAACATTTACGGAGATATTTTCTAAATTTCATATTCTGATAAGGTAAGGCTCAACGAGAAGGGTGCATGTTTCCTGGCTAACAAAGAGATCAGGAAAAGACAGACAATATTGCAGTCGTGCAAGCCAGAGGATTGGAATTAAATTTTAGAAAATAGGAATATGACTTAAAAGGAATAAAGAATATGAGTGAACTAGCACATAATATACAAACTAACATTAGGTCTGTTATAAAATGGAAAGTAATAGTAAGAATGGGATTTAGTGAATAATATGGAATTCTAAATAATTATTTTGGATTGATCTGGTAAAAAGTACTTGGGACACTTGTAGGGTTCCAGTACAGGTTCTTGGTCCTGATGGCCTGCATCCTATGGTCTTAAAAGAACAGGCAGCAGAATCTTCCAAAATTCCTTAGATTCTGAAGCTGCCCCTGAGGATTCGAAATAAGCAATTATAATACCAGGAAGCAGGAAATTTTACAGCAGCGAACCTAACATTTGGAAAATGCCCAAATCCAACATTGAAAACCAATCTGCAATTAATATGGGGCAATTTAGGAATTAATTGAAAGATTAACAAAATTATTCATTTAGAAACAGTGTTTCTAAACTCTTGGGTTAATGAGCTAACTAGTGTATGAAGGAATGGCAGATGCTTGTTTCAACCGAAGGTAGTCTCAAAAAGATGGAGTAACTCAGCGGGTCAGACAGCATCTGTAGAGAAAAGGAATAGGTGACGTTTCGGGTCGAGACCTCTGAAATGTCACTTATTATTTTTTTCCAGAGATATTGTCTGACCCGCTGAGTTACTCCATCATTTTGTGTCTACCTTCAAGCTAACTAGTGTATTGGAATTCAGCAGATTATTATTATAACTAATTAAACTAATTAATATCTGTAAAAATAACGCTTGTTTTTGTGCAGTAAAAGATAAACCATGAAAAATCAAGACTCTGAAAGTAAGCTCAGCCCATCTGATGGTGGTCTTGAGGCACTCGTTCGTGTCACAGCAGCGGAGGGGGCAGAGGACAAGCTGAGCGTTCTTGAATCTGCAGGACTTGAAACTATTTGCCAAACAATTGAAAAGTCTGGTGGTCAGAATGGGGTTGTTCAAAACCATGATAATATAAAATCCAATGAAGATGTTTTGAAACAAACACAAACCGGAAACAGCAGTGAGGCATCCTTAGTTGTTCAAGAAACTTCAACTCCCAACAACTTGAATAGCGCCCAGCCTGAGACGTCAATATCTGATGTATCGGATGAGCTTAGCAGACAGCTTGAAGACATTCTGAACACGTATTGCTGCACTCTGGATGAGCATGGTTCTTCTGTGCAGCCTGAGGAATCTCCTGAGTTAGAAGAACTAGAAAAGTGTGCCAACAATGAGCCTCTGAGAAATGGTGTGCGGGAAATAGAATGTGAGGAGATGAATGAAGAAACTGAGAAAGTTGTGAAGGCCGTGGCTGATGTGAAAGAGAATGGAGATGTTCCCAACAACAAGGATCAGAAAAAACCTCCAGAGAAAAAGAAAGCCAAAGCACTGGGTGAGCCAAAAATCTTCTATTTTGTATTGTATTTTTGATTAAATTTAACCTGTTTAGTTTTCTCAGTTAAAACAAGGATATTGCCAACTTACAGTGGCTTGCAAAAGTATTCATACCCTTGAACTTTTCCACACATTGTCACGTTACAATCACAAACGTAAATGTATTTTATTGGGATTTTATGTGATAGACCAACACAAAGTGGTGCATAATTGTGAAGTGGAAGGAAAATGATACATGGTTTCCAAATTTTATTACAAATAAAAAACTGAAAAGTGTGGCGAGCAAAAGTATTCAGCCCCCCTGAGTCACTACTTTGTAGAACCACCTTTCGATGCAATTACAGCTGCAAGTCTTTTGGGGTATGTCTCTACGAGCTTTGCACATCTAGAGACTGACATTTTTGCCCATTCTTCTTTGCAAAATAGCTCAAGCTCAGTCAGATTGGATGGAGAGCATCTGTGAACAGCAATTTTCAAGTCTTGCTAGAGATTCTCAATTGGATTTAGGTCTGGACTTTGACTGGGCCATTCTAACACATGAATATGCTTTGATCTAAACCATTCCATTGTAGCTCTGGCTGTATGTTTAGGGTTGTTGTCCTGCTGGAAGGTGAACCTCCGCCCCAGTCTCAAGTCTTTTGCAGACTCTTAACAGGTTTTCTTCCAAGATTGCCCTGTATTTGGCTCCATTCCATCTTCCCATCAACTCTGACCAGCTTCCATGTCCCTGCTGAAGAAAAGCATCCCCACAGCATGATGTTGTCACCACCATGTTTCACAGTGGGGATGGTGTGTTCAGGGTGATGTGCAGTGTTAGTTTTCCGCCACACATAGCGTTTTGCATTTAGGCCAAAAACTTCAATTTTGGTCTCATCAGACCAGAGCACCTTCCTCCACATGTTTGCTGTGTCCCCCAAACTGCAAACGGGACTTCTTATGGCTTTGTTTCAACAATGGCTTTCTTCTTACCACTCTTCCATAAAGGCTCGATTTGTGGAGTGCACGACTAATAGTTGTCCTGTGGACAGATTCTCCCACCTGAGCTGTGGATCTCTGCAGCTCCTCCAGAGTGACCATGGGCCTCTTGGCTGCTTCTCTGATCAATGCTCTCCTTGCCCAGCCTGTCAGTTTAGGTGGACGGCCATGTCTTGGTAGGTTTGCAGTTTTGCCATACTCTTTCCATTTTCAGATGTTAGATTGAACAGTGCTCCGTGAGATGTTCAAAGCTTGGGATATTTTTTTATAATCTAACCCTGCTTTAAACTTCTCCACCACTTTACCCCTGACCTATCTGGTGTGTTCCTTGGGCTTCATGATGCCCAAGGAACATTGTTTGCTCACTAATGTTCTCTAACAAACCTCTGAGGCCTTCTTCTTATAGGATTCCGGCAGTGTAGACGCTGCTAAGCGTATTACTGCCCTCCACAGGTCAAAATTTGAACTAAATTCTTACATACAGTCCTGTAACATGCAGGAATTGAAGAACAGCCCTGGATATCAGCTGATGTTTCTCACTGTGCCCAAACAAAGATAAAACAGAAAAAGCCTCAACTCCAAGTCCTGTCAGTCTAGCAAACAATGCCTTTCTTGCTACCCTATACTTTTTACATTCTAGGAAAACATGCTTAACTGTCTCCTTACTCCCACATTCACACAAGCCAGAAACATGTTTCCCTACAATGCACAAACAGTAATTTAACCCACAATGTCCCAACCTCAATCTACACAGTCTAACTGAGTCCCTACGGGACAGAGATGTACAGAAACATATTTTTCTAACTTCAGCTTGTACCGAAAAGTAGTGTCTACCCCTGACTTCCTTTTCCCATCCTCTCTGCCATTCTTTTGTTAAGCCCTCTTTAATTATTTCTCTCAGTTCCACTCTCCCCAATGATACATGGATATCTATTTCTCTTCTTAAACTCTCCTTTGCTATGAGGTCCACCTGCTCATTCCCCCTCACCCCAGCATGCCCGGGAACCCAGCAAAACGTGATGTTACACACAAACCAATTCTAGAAAACACACTCAAGATTTCATTTAGAATGTCAGGACAAGCGTTAGATTTCCCTACTCTTAAAGTTTCAAGAGCAGCTGCAGAATCAGAACAAATAATGACTTCTCTAAAACTGGCTTCCTCAATCCACCATAGAGCCCATTGAATTGCCATTAATTCAGTCGTGAGAACAGAGCTTCCATCAGAAATGCGTCGGCCAATCTTCAACCCAAGCTGCTCCACATACACGCCAAACCCAGCTCTCCCACTAACTGGATCTTTAGATCCATCTGTAAAAACAATCAAAGTGCTCTCACTGATTGGATTAAGATATTCCACTATTCTTGGAGTCACCTCGCGCTTATCTTTTTCCTGAAGAAAAGCAAGCTCAATAAACAGTTCAGGAAGAACCCAATAAGGCACAGGTAACCATATTGTATGCTCTATAATACCCCCTTGTACCTCTGAGGCCTTCTCAGAACAGCTGTATTTATACTGCGATTAGATTACACACAAGTGGACCCTATTTACTAATTAGGTGACTTCTAAAGGCAATTGGTTGCACTGAATTTTATTTAGGGGTATCAGAGTAAAGGGGGCTGAATACTTTTGCACGCCACACTTTCCAGTTTTTTATTTGTAAAAAAATTTGAAAACCATGTATCATTTTCCTTCCACTTCACAATTATGCGCCACTTTGTGTTGGTCTATCACATAAAATCCCAATAAAATACATTTACGTTTGTGGTTGTAACGTGACAAAATGTGGAAATGTTCAAGGGGTATGAATACTTTTGCAAGCCACTGTAAAACGTGGGCTTATTAGCGTATATAGTAAGAACAATACAGTGAATGCAATTCCGATTAATCTCTTCTGGCACCACATGGCCTGTATCACTCTAATCCTCTTGATGCTTCTCGGGGAGCTGTGAACTTGCAACCCCAGATGTCTTTGTACATAAGGGTCCTGCCATTTACTGCATACTTTTCTCTTGCATTTGACCTCCCAAATTCCACCACTTCACACTACTCCATTTGCCATTACTCCACCCAAATTTCTAAATGATCTCAATCCTGCTGTTTCTTTTGACAACCTACCACCAATTTTCATATTGTCTGCAAATTTACTAAACAAGCCACCTGCCATCATGCAAATTGCAAACAACACAGGTCCTTGTGCTGATCCTTGTTAAAGACAACTAGTCAAAGAACTCCAGTCAAAATACGCCCCATCACCATTTTCCTCTATCTTCTGTCAGGTGATTGGTTAGATCGAAGGTCCCTAAACTTCCTCCATCGAATCTGTCCAGGGACCCCGACAGTCCTTTCAGGTGAGGCACCTTCTTCAATCTCATCTACTGGCTCACTTGCACCTCCTTCAACCTCATCTACTGTACCGTTGTTCAAGATGTGGACTCTTATACATCGGAGAGACCAAACATAGGCTAGGCGATCGCTTAGCTGAACACCTTCGCTCAGTCCTACCTGATCTCCCATTTGCCAAACACTTTAATTCCCCTTCCCACACTGAACTTTTTGTCCTAGCCTCCTCCATTGCCAGAGTGGGGCTAATCGCAAATTGGAGGAACATCATCTTGTATTTTGCTTGGACAATTTACAACCCAATGTCATGAATATTGATTTTGCTAACTTCAAATAACCCCTGCATTCCTTCCCTGTCCATCCCTCCCCCAGCCAAGTTGCAGCAGGTTCTCAGTTTTCGTTCTCACCGAGCAAACAGCTAACAATGGCCTGTTTCCTTTATCGTCCTTACTTATTTGCATATCTTACATTCAGTTGATCTATATCTCTCTCCAGTCTGAAGAAGAGTCTCAACCCGAAACACCGCCTATCTCCTTCGCTCCTTAGATGCTGCTGCACCTGCTGAGTTTCTCCAGCCTTTTGTCTACCCTCGATTTTCCAGCATCTGCAGTTCCTTCTTTAACACAACAATGTGTATAATCACTTGTTTCACTTTCCCCTGACTAAGGGAAAAGAAGGGTCTGGACCCGAAACGTCACCCAAAAAGGTTTGAAGGGATATGGACCCAGTGCAGGCAAGTGGGACTAGCTCAGTGTCATGGTTGGCATGGACAAGTTAAACCATGGTTCCTACTCTAACTGAATTACCCCCTTCGCTCTTCCAACCTAGGCATGCGGTTGATTGATGGGATAAAAGTGAAGGGCACATGTTATGCATGACGTGGCCAATACTGTCACAAATATTTAATGACGGAGAAAAATGTTTTCTCCCCTTTGCTTCAAATAAGTATTTCACATGATATTTTAAAATATAAATATGCTGGTTCATTTTTGTTAATGTGTCTCATATCCTTGAAATCTATCTGATTTGGCACAACTCCACAAGGATTGTGCAAAAGTACGAGAAACTCAGTAACTGATTCCAGCATTTGCAGTTTCTTGTGAGTCGATGTGGATTGATATATATTAACAACTACTTGAAATTGTGCTTTCCCCTGTTTTTAACTGAATGGGTTTATAGATGACCTGCACTTAATCTGTGCAAAACTGTTTCAAAAATTGATATGTCCATGCTTTGTTATTGAAGTGAAGATAATGTAACTCAGTGGTTATGTAATGTTTTTATAAACTGCGTTCCCTTGTCTCTTTGTAACAAGTCCTGATAAACAAATTCTACCACTAAGTGGTAACAGGAAAAGACAGTTTAAACCTTAGTGTTGATCTTTAAACATATGCCTGAAGAGGAATAAATTAATGCGGTAAGTCATCTTTGTGTTCAAGTTGCAGCAAGTGTTTCGTTTTGAATTTCTTCATCTCTGACAAGCGTATTATAAAATTTATAAACCAAGATGTGGGAGCTTGATTTAAAATGTTGTGCACAAGTGTATAATATATGGATGTAAATAATTATCTAGAATAGTCATTTTATTTACTTCCTACAGAAGCCATGGTTTGTATTTTATCTGGTGTACGTGATTTTTCAAACGTAGCCTTCGCATGTGAAAGGATTAGGGTTAGAGTAATGGTTGTTCCCTTGCAATGATTATTGGTTGAGCTTAATTGTACAGTGTATATAGGCTTGCAGTACCAGCTATTCCTTGAGGTAAGAGAGGAGGGAGAAGATTCCCCCTGTTTTAATTGAGGTATTCTGCAAAGGGATATAGGAAACAAAGTGGGGAAATGTAAAAGTATTTGGATTGGGAAGAAAGTTGATACTCTGGAAGCCAAGATTTCCCTTGTTACTCACTATGGATTGTAGGAACTACCTGCATGGCTGACATTTAATGCTCGTTCCTGATTGCCCCTGGGTTAGTGGTGGGATGTGATCTGTTATACACTAACACTGCAATGCTGCTGGCAGCAACTCCCAGCAGTTCAACCTCTTGGCAATGAAAGGACAACAATATGTATTGTATTACTTGGAGGGAAAATTGTGAATTATGGTATCCTGTGCCTTATGGTCTTTTGTGCTCTAGAACACCTAGTTGTGTGATGGTGAGCACATCCAAGGGGCATTGACCCTGAGAGGAATGTATTGGTTGCCATTCAAGATGGCTTTTTTTAAAATTTCAAAATATACTTTATTCAAGTGATAAATATACAATACATTAACCTTGTGGAAAATCCATCCAACATTTTCGGGGGCTGTACAAATTGATGAATACAGTTTAGACATTTCTTTTCCGCAAATTTTCACAAATCAGTCCCCCACTCGTGCCACTCATGTGGCACAATGGCATGGGATACCTTCCCTTATTTTGAGGAGCGTCTCCACCATACCGTGCCCCCCATGTCCAGCGGCGGAAGGGCCTTAGACTGTGGCCCTCCCCCACCGAGCCTTGGCGTTGGCTGCACCGAGCTTCAGTGCGTCCCTCAGCACGTACTCCTGCAGTCTGCAGCGGGCCAGTCGGCAACATTCCCTGACGGACATCACGCTCTGCTGGGTGGTGAACAATGCTCGGGCAGACCAAAGAGCGTCTTTTACCGAGTTGATGACCCTCCAGCAGCACTCGATGTCAGCCTCTGAATGTGTCCCTGGGAACAGTCCGTAAATCACTGAGTCCTCTGTGACGGAGCTGTTCGGGATAAAGCGTACCAGGGACCTTTGCATTTTTCTCCAGACTCTTTTAGCAAACCCACACTCTGTAAAGAGGTGGGCAACCGTCTCCTCTCCATAGCAGCCGTCTCGAGGAGAGCGTGCGCTGCCAGTGAGGTTCCGACAGTGCAGGAAGGATCTGACTGGGAGGGCTCCCATCACCGCCAGCCAAGCCAGGTCTTGGTGCTTGTTGGTGAGTTCTGCGATGAGGCATTTTGCCAGACAAGCTAGGCAGTCTGCTCAGGGAACCACGCCACCGGGTCCATAGAGTCCTTTCCCTGCAGTGCCTGCAGGACATTCTGTGCTGACCACTGCCCGATGGACATGTGGTCAAAGGTGTTGGTCCAGAAGAACCCTTCCACCGACGACAGATGGGGCGGCAATGTCCAGCTGACTGGCACATTGCTTGGCACCTGCGCCAGGCCCATCCTTCACAACACCGGGGACAGGTAGAACCTCAGCAGGTAGTGACACTTGGTGCCCACGTGCCTTGGCTCTACACTCCGCCTGATGCAGCCACACATGAAGGTGGCCATCAGAATGAGGGTGACGTTGGGCACGCTTTTACCCCCGTTGTCTGCTGACTTGTACATTGTGGCCCGTCGCACCCAGTCCATTCTCGACCCCCAGATGAACTGGAAGATGGCCCGGATGATCCCTGTGGCGTAGGAGGGAGGGACAGGCCACACTTGTGCCAAGTACAGCAGCCCCGAGAGCATCTCACACCTGATGACCAAATATTTTCCCGTTATGGAGAGGGAGCGTTCCGCTCCACAGCTCCGCTTCCTCCCCACCCTGGCTATCCGCTCCAGCCAATTTTTGTTACATACCTCAGCCCCCCCCCCCGAACCAGATCCCTAGCACCTTCAAGAAGTCAGGCTTGATGGTGAAGGGGACGGAAGATCTGTCGGGCCATTTGCCAAAGAGCATGACCTCGCTCTTCCTGCGGTTCACCCTGGCTCCCGTGGCCTACTCAAACTGGTCGCAGATACTAATCAGTCTGCGGACCGACCCTGGATCCGAGCAGAAGACAGCGACATCGTCCATGTGCAGGGAGGTCTTTACTTGAATGCCCCCACTGCCTGGCAATGTCACTCCTCTTATGCTCGCATCCTTCCTGATGGATTCAGCAAAAGGTTCAATACAGCAGACAAACAAGACAGGAGAGAGAGGGCAACCCTGCCTAACTCCAGACCTTACAGGGAAAAAACTGTCCTGATTCCCACCCATTGATTTGGACTGCACTACGAATGTTGGTGTAGAGCAGTTTGATCCAATTCCTGATTCCCTCCCCAAAACCCATTTTGGAGAGCACGTCCCTCATGTACGTGTGCGAAATCCTGTCGAAGGCCTTCTCCTGGTCCAAGCTGACTAGGCAGGCATCCACCCGTCTGTCCTGCACGTAGGCGATGGTATCTCTCAGCAGCGCTAGGCTGTCTGAGATTTTCCTGCCAGGTACAGCACAGGTTTGGTCCGGGTGGATCACCTGTCCCAGAGCAGACTTGACCCGGTTGGCGATGGCCTTAGACAGGATCTTGTAGTCTACATTCAAGAGTTTTGTGGGTCTCCAATTCTTTATGTCCTTCATCTCCCCCTTCTGCTTGTAGATTAGGGTGATGTTGCCCTTCCTCATGGAGTCCGACATGCTACCAGCTAGAAGCATGTCGAACACTTCTAGCAGGTCCGGGCCCATCCAGTCCCACAGAGCCGAATACAACTCAGCCAGTAAGCCATCGCTTCCGGGAGTTTTATTCAAGTCAAAGGAACGGATGGAGCCAGTCAGCACCTCTAGGGTCAGTGGTTGGTCCAGACTCTCCCGCTTGCTGTCCTCCAAGACCTCCGTGATTGAGGACAGGAAGTTCTGGGAGGAGGTACTGTCTGTGGTCTTTTGGTCATACAGATCTGTGTAAAAGGATTTGCAGATCCTCAGCATGACAGTCTGTGAGGATGCTACCGTGCCGTCCTCCTCCCTAAGGCTGTTCATCACAGAGCTCCCCCTGTGAACCTTATGGAAGAAGAAACGTGAGCACGTCTCATCCTGCTACTCATGGCGGACCCTGGATCGGAAGATGATCTTAGAGGATTCAGAGGTGAAGAGCTGAGCTTGCCGGTCCTTCAACTCTCTAAGTTCCTTCCTCACATCAACCCCGCTCGACTGCAGAAGGAGCACTTGTTGCAAATCTGTCTGGAGTTTGCACAATTCCCTCTGGCTCTGTCTTGCTCTCTGAACCCCTTTAATTATGAAGAGCCTCTTAATGTTCTCCTTGGTTGCTTCCCACCAGAGTGTGGGGGAGTCAAAGAGGGGCCTCACCGTTCTCCAACATGCGTAGTCCCTCTTTAGCTCCTCGACATTCTCTGGGGTCAACAGTTTCATGTTTAACTGCCACGTCCCTCTGCCTGCCTTCCGGTCCTCCTGTAGATGACAGGAAGCCTGAAGGAGGCAGTGGTCAGAGAAGAACACTGGCATGAGGTCAGTGTGTCTCACCGTGACGGCCTTCGTCGTGAAGACAAAGTATATCCGAGATCGGGCTAAACCGTCCAATCTCGACCAGGTGAACCGCAGCTGGGACCGGCCTGCAGGGTCGCTGAAGGCGTCACGCAGCTTTGCGTCTTTTACCATCTCCATCAGGAACTTGGACGTGCTGTCCAGTCTGCTGTTGCACTGCCGGATCGTCCAGCCGCATCAATGATGCAGTTGAAGTCACCGGCCAGAACGAGCTGCCGGGACGTGGCCAGCAGCACTGGGAGCTGCTGGAGAATGGCCAGCCGCTCGCTCTGCGTGGGTGAGGCATACACATTTATCAGCCGGAGCGGAGAGCCACGGTACATAACGTCCACCACGAGGAGACGCCCTCCAACCACTTCCCTAACCACAGTGATCGCGAAGTTCCCACCTCACAGCAAAATCCCCAGGCCGGAAGCACGACAGTCATTCCCCCCGACCACACCGACAGTCTGTGGGGCCACCATCGCGACCACCTCCGATAGCAGCGGAGGTGTGGCAGCCTGCACTCCTGAAGAAAAGTCACATCTGCCTTGACCTTGGCCAGGTACTGTAAGGCGTTAACACATCGCGCAGTGCTCTTTATACTGCGCACGTTTAAAGATGCCAGTTTGAGCTCCATTATCTTTAGAGTCACTGACCATTTCCATGTCCCCTCATTCCCACCGCTTCGGAGAATTGCCTCAGCTTTCCTGGGCTCAGGAATCCAGCGGTGAGGTGAGTTTCAGGTGGCGTAACCAAAGGTGTCGTTGGGGGGGCCTTCTCGTTCCACCCCCTTTTGGGCATGCCGCTTCCTCTGTCTCCTGTAGCTGGGGCCGAATGGCCTCTGCGCTGCTCCCGGTCGCCCGGAGCTGGGGCCCATCGGCCGTTGCACTGCTCCCCGTTGCCCGGAGCTGGGGCCCACTGGCCGCTGTGATGATCCCTGTCTCCAGGGGCTGGAGCCCCTCGACCACTGCGCTGCTCCCGATGTCCTGGGGCTGGAGCCCCTCGGCCACTTCTCTGCCCTCGGTCTCCTGGGGCTGGGAGGTGATCGTCGTGGCCTCTCTTTTCCTCCCCCGTTTTCTTCCTCTGCCTCCCTCGTTGGGACTTCCCGGCCGCCTCATCTTCCGACGAGGAGGAGAGGTTGCTGCCTTCTGTAAGAGAAATACACCTTTTTTGTGATTTACTTTTTGACTTACCACTCCTTTCCGGCCTCGGCTCTTTGGGCTGACCCCTTTTCTTGTACTTCAGCATTGTCCATTTCTCCTGCTGTTCCCCCTCCTCCATTGACTCTCCCTCCTGGGCAGGATGCTGGGCGTCTCCTTCTGGCACTTGGGGCCTCAAGGTGGTTGGGCTGTCTTCATCCGTGTTCCCTCTTTCTGCTGGGGTCTTGGCAGTGGTGGGGGGTGCCTTGCCCCCCTTTGGGGTGCTGGCAGCAGCCCCTCTTGTTGCCTGTGCGTAGGTGCAGGCTCTTTTAGGGCAAGCCCTCTAAAGGTGGTCTGCCTCCCCGCACAGGTTGCAGTTCTTGCTGGCCTGACAGTCCTTTGTCTCATGGCCCTCCGTCTTGCAGTTTTTGCAGACAACTGCAGTGCATTGGGCCATCACATGCCCAGGCTTGTTGCATTTCCTGCACAGCCTGGGTTGCCCTACATAGCTCAAATATCCTCGGTTTCCTCCAATCGCGAAAACCGAGGGGGGGTGGACGATTTCTCCATCCTTGTCCACCCTCAGCTTTACCTTAACTTGCCGCTTGCTGGTCCAAATCAAAGACCTTCTTCACGAACAGGTCTCGTGAGAAGGGGGTCCCCTTGCTGAGGTCCTTGACACTTATTCGCAGGGTATTCCGAATACCCTGCACTCCTGCTCCTGCTGACATTGTGGCTGAATAAGGTGTTAGGATGGTTTCCCAACCAGCATGGATCCACCTCTAAGCCTGCAGCCGACCGACTCCTCAACGATTTTGCTCCGCAATCCACGGCCCTTGTCCCCAAGGGACTGTCAGAACTGTTCTAATAAGAACAGATAGTCTCTTTCACTCAGAACAGATAAGAACAGATACTACACTTGATCTTAGCCAGACTATAGAAATGATCCTTAAAAGTATAGCCTCCCTGGTGAAGCGCCGCCACCACGGCAGTCCGTGGCTGCTTTGTCAAGTTGCACTCCATGAAGGCTGCTGTTGGATTAGAAATTCAACAGGATGTTTCCTGGAATGGAAGACTTTCTATTGCTAGAGTGAGGCTACACACAAATTGGAGGAACAGCACCTTTCGCTTGGGTAGCTTACAACCCAGTGGCAGACCAATTTCCCTCTGGGAATGAATAAAGTTTTATTGTATTTATCATGTCGTATATGAGCGTTGAATTCTCTCATTTTAAGTAACAAACAAACACCCCCTCCCCCCTGTTGTTTAACCAGTTCCACAGCTCTCTGCATTGTATCGCTCTTGAGAGCAAACCTTCCTTAGCCAACAGTGGAGCCTCCAGGGCACCACCTTGCCTGCCTGAGGTCATGTGTGCCTGGCCCTGATTGGTACTGGTCTTTTTTTGCCTCCAGCTCTTCATCCTTTTTTCTCCAGAGACACTGCCTGAATTACTTCAGCACTTTGTGGCAAATGGGGCCAGCTTTGTTTTTTGTGTGGGGGGAAGGGGGAAACTGTTTTTTGGTCCATGCCCGGTTGTAGTTGAGGCTTTTCTCCAAGTCGCATCTGTGCCCCTTCCTCGCGGCCTACCAATGGGCCTGGAGCGGCGTTTCCTACCGTGACCGGCCAGAACTTCAGATTTCCGGTGGCGCTATGAGGGCTAGAGGTTAACACCAGCCAGCTCCTCGTAAAAAACGGGGAATAATGGACCTGCCTGCTGCCTGCCGTCTCTACACCGATTGCTGCGAGTGACGTCATCAGGCGAGCGATTTGTTATGGCTACACAGCGCAGCCCACCCGAAAAATTGAAAAGTCGAACTACCAGGCTGAGACCGGGGCAAGGCCTAACTGAAGCCTCGGACTCAGGTAGGACGTTATCCCAAGAAGATGTGATGAAAAAACGACGAAAAAATCGGAAAGTGAAGAACTTAAAACTCTAATTTCACGTGAAATTGCTGGTTTAAAGGAGGAAATAAACCAGATGAATACTGAAATGAAAGAATTGAAACTTGAAATTAATTCCAAATATTAATACTAAGACTAAGAAAATATCGGAAGATTTGAAGAAATAAATCGCAGAAATGATGATTGAAATGTCAAAGGAGATGAATGATAAGATTAAAAATGTGAAAACTGATTTTGAAGAAAGGCTGAATCCTGTGGAGAAAGCACTGGACCAACAGACGGCTGGCATAAAAAGCCTTGAAGAACTAGCCGATACAAGTGCTCAGACTACAGCAAAGCTTATCACAGACAATGGACGTCTAATGGATGTATTGACCAAAATAACCGAGAAATGGACTGAACTAGAAGGTTGCCAGAGAAGACAAAACCTAAGAATTGCGGGTATTCCTGAAGGGGAAGAGAAAGATAAAGATCCCCGAGAATTTACTGCAAATTTACTGCAAAATGTTTTATCTCTGGAACAAAAGCCTTTGCTAGCCCGAGCACACAGAGTGATGAGACGTCAGACAAGACCAAATGCTCCCCCAAGACAAATGATAATAAAAGTACAATACGACCACGTCTTGGAGGAGATAATGCAAAAAACATCGAGAAACAGAAACCTTGCATTTGAAGGACACAAGATCAGCATCTATCGAGATTATCCAGCAGAAGTCTCCAGGAAACGAAAAGCGTTTAATGAGACTAAAAGTCTCCTGAGGGGGGTGGGAAACTTGAAATATGGCCTGAATT
The DNA here is from genome assembly GCA_035221665.1 of Okamejei kenojei. Classification (NCBI taxonomy): domain Eukaryota; kingdom Metazoa; phylum Chordata; class Chondrichthyes; order Rajiformes; family Rajidae; genus Okamejei; species Okamejei kenojei. The sequence goes on from CM069157.1 coordinate 203,221, forward strand.
ACCCAGCTACTCTAAGAGTTACTTTCAACAAGAAGGAATATTTCTTCTCCAACCCTGTGGAAGCGCTGGACTTTGCCCAGAAGATTAAGACTTGAGAAGGCCTCATCATTGAATACACTGACTTTGCAGGACTTTGCAGGACTGGATGGAACTAGATAGTGCTGGATGGAAGCTGGAGAAAGATGTGGATCGGAAACCCTCCCATGGATACTAATAATTAGTATAACTACACTACTAATACAAATAACTAATAAATACTAAAATTATACTGTGGTATTTTCACTAATCAGAGTTAATCATTATGACACTACACTACTAATATAATAACTAATAAATATTAAAATTATACCGTAGTATTTTTACTAATCAGAATTAATCATTATTACTAATGACTAATGTTTATTTATATTGGAATGATTAGAGTCAAATATAGAGTCTGACTTCATTTGTCCCCTTTGAAAACTTTTCTTTTGTACCTGTAATTTTCATTTTTATTTTTTATTTTCCTTTCTTTTCGTGTGTTTTTTTATAATTATATTTTCAAATAAGTTTTAAATATATGTATTCTCACATTTTCGACTATTATAACCCGAATATTTTAAATTTAATATCCCTGGTAAAATACCATTATGGAATAATAATTCCAAAAAACCAGGGAGCTGGTTAAGTTAGTAACATCAACTACGGAAGTCGGTAGATGGTTAGCCATGCTAGTATGGCTAGCACTAACTACACCAATACTAGATGTAGTTTTTTCCTCCTTTGTGCACTATACTAACTTCTCAATCTATCCTCTCTTCTTTTCTATTATAAACTATTATTGTTATTTTCAGTTTGAATGGAGTTATATATTGGATCAAAGGAGATATACACATGAGAGACATTCAAGGGACTTAAAATTCGTCTATTCGGTGTTCGGGTGTAAGGTCGGGTCTGTCGGGCTGAACCATAGGCTCTATTACAGACCCCCATAGACAAAAGATGCAAGACTTAAAAATGAATATGGGGAATGAAGGAATAACGTTTTGCAGCTGGAATGTTAAAGGTATTAATGAACCAATTAAGCGAGGTAAAGTATTAGCACATTTAAAAGCAATTAAAGCTGATGTAATTTTCATTCAAGAAACTCATTTGAAAAAAGATGCTGAGCATAGGCTGAAAGCTAAATGGATAGATAAAACGTATCATTCTTTTACACACAAATCAAGAAGTGTAGCAATATTATTTTGTAAAGGCATTTTATTCAAACATACATCAACTATAACTGATAATGATGACAGATACATTATTGTATCGTATTATTGTAATAGGAGAATTAAATGCACAAAAAATGATTTTTGTTAATGTATATGGACCAAACTTTGATAGTCCATTGTTTTTCAAGAAAATATTTAACAACATCCCGGAAACAACACAACATAACTTAATAATTGGAGGAGATTTAAATTGTACATTAGATCCTTACTTAGACAGATCTACAAGACAAAGGAAAATTAAATCCCATTCCAGTGACTTATTAAATGCATATATGGAAACTACTAATATTAAAGATGTTTGGAGAGTAGAAAATTCAACTGGACGAGAATACTCCTTTTATTCACCGGTACATAAAACTTACTCAAGAATAGATTACTTTTTGGTTGATGCCAAACTTATCTCACTCACTTATAATTCAAAGTACCATAATATTATAATCTCAGATCACGCACCTTTAACATTTAAGATTAAAATAAATGGTAAAATGGAAAAACGGGAACAATGGAGATTTAATCCACAAATTTAAAAAAACAAAATAACTCAGGACATTACAGAACAGATCAAGATTTTCTTTGAAATAAATGATAAACCGGAAATTATCTTCTTCCTTATTATGGGAAACTTTTAAAGCATATCTCCGTGGAATTATAATTTCCTCTCAAGCATTTTATAATAAAAAGAATCGGAGGGATCAACAGGAACTGGAAAAGGAGATTAAACAACTAGATACAGAGAATGCAGCTAATCCATCCATAACAATACATAATAAAATTGCAGCACTGAAATATAAATTAAATAAAATATATTCAGATCAGGTTGTAAAACTTTATCAATACACTAAACAATTACAGTTTGAATTTGGAGATAAACCTCAAAAATTATTGGCTCACCAATTAAGGAAGATGGAGGGAGAAAAAATAATCCATAGGATTAAATCACATAATGGCGAACTTTTAATACAACCTAAAGATATTAATGAGAGATTTTTGCAATATTATAAAAACTTATACTCTGCTAAAATGACAGAAAATAGGATAGGAATAGAAGCATTTAAAAAAAATGTAATCTGAATAGGTTGGATTCACAAAATAGAGAATCATTAAATGCTGAAATTTCAGTAAAAGAAACCCAACAATCTATGAGATCATTAAAAAAATGGTAAAACACCGGGACCAGATGGTATTGGCTCGGAATTTTATAAAACATTTATGATCTGATTGCACCACGCTTGAAGACACTATATGAATATATTTATACACAGCAGAAACTACCAGAAACGTTAAATGAATCTATTATAACACATACCTAAAATAGACAAAGATCTGGATGACCCAGGATCATTTAGAGCTATAGCTCTTTTAAATACTGATCAAAAGATATTAACTAAAATATTAGCACAAAGGCTAAGTGCAGTTATTAATGAATTAATTCATCCCGATCAAACAGGATTTATACCAAACCGATATTCCTCATATAACCTGAGACGTTTATTCAATATTATATACTCGAAAAGAGGTATTAATAAAGATCGTAGTTATTTTGTTAGATGCGGAGAAAGCCTTCGACCAGGTGGAATGGTCTTACTTGTTTTCGGTTATGGAAACTTTTAAATTGGGAGAGAAGTTTATTACTTGGGTCAAATTATTATACACTAACCCAACAGCCAGAATAATAACAAATCAAACGTTATCAACTAAATTCAGTCTATCTCGAGGCTGTAGACAAGGTTGCCCTTTATCCCCACTACTATTTGCACTTGCAATAGAACCATTAGCTCAACGTGTGAGATCACATCCTGAAATATATGGGTATGATACCAGAGATACTGAAAATAAAATCTCCTTATATGCGGATGATGTATTACTTTATATTACAAAACCGGAAATTAGTATCCAAAATGTATTAAAATTAATAACTGAATTTGGATCTTTTTCAGGATATAGTATTAATTGGTATAAAAGTGAACTCATGCCAATAATGGTAAATAACTTACATATATTACAACAATTTCCTTTTAAGATAACAAACGAAAAAATCAAATATCTTGGAATTTCTGTAACAAAAAGATTTGATTCTTTATTTAAATCCAACTTCCCACTCTTATTGAATAAATTAAATAAGAACATTTTATATTGGAAAACGCTATCCATCTCAATGCTAGGTAAAATTAATGTAATAAAAATGATTTTTCTTCCGCAATGACTATATCTTTTCCAATTAATTCCGATATATCTTCCTAAAAAATTCTTTAGGAAGGTGGACTCTTTAGTTACCAACTTTATCTGGGATTATAAGAGCCACAGAATAAATAAAAAACATTTATGTAAATCAAAAATAAATGGAGGTTTAGCACTACCAAACTTTATGTTTTATTACTGGGCAGTTAATATTAAAAATATGAATTTTTGGTTAGTAGAGACAGATAAACAACCAATTTGGTTAAAAATGGAAAAAGAAGATTGTTCTCCTTTTGAAATTAGTTCGAGAATATTTGCCAATATTAATTTAGGTAAGAAAACCTATAGTGAAAACCCTATAATAGAAAGTGGAATACGTATCTGGAAACAAATAAAGAAAACATTAAAATTGGAATCTATACCACTAGCCCTTACCATTGTAAATAATGTTACATTTAAACCTTCAATGATGGATAAAGGCTTTTTACAATGGAAAAATAAGGGAATTAATAAGACGGGAGATCTCTACAGGGAAAATTCTTTCCTTTCATTTCAAGAATTACAACAAATTTATGGATTACATTCAAAAGATTATTTTAGATACTTACAAATTAAAGACTATGTAAAAGCAAACACACAGGAAATTAGAAATAGAAAGACAGAAATTTTAGATGAATGTCTAAATAAACATCCGAACACAGAAAAATTGATATCATACATTTATAATATCCTATTGGAAAATGATGTCCCATTAACAGAAATATATAGACAATCGTGGGAAAACGAATTAGGTCAAATTATTAGACCAGAAGTATGGGATGAAAGTTTACCATACATACACCACTGTTCGTTAAATGCTAGACACTCTCTTATACAATTTAAAATATTACATAGACTACATTACTCAAAATCCAAACTACATAACATTTTTTCAAATGTATCTGCCATATGTGATAAATGTCTAAATGTTAGAAGCTAACTTGACACACTCATTTACAAATTGTGTAAAAATTACAAAATTTTGGATAGAAATATTTAGGATAATTTCGAATGTTGTTAATATGAATCTGACTCCTGACTCAAAGTTAATAATACTGGGTATACTGGAAACAGATCAATTAATAACAACGAATCAAATAATTTTTATTGATTATAGTTTAATAATTGGGAAAAAAATAATATTAAAATTCTGGAAAGGTCCTACATCCCCCACAATCAAAATGTGGAATACAGGAATGTCAGAGACACTCCATCTGGAAAGATTGAGGCTCATCCTAGTGGACAGGTTGGATCTTTTCAGAGGAATATGGTCTCCATACATTGAATATCTAAAGGGTCAAAATGGCTCGGTGCCAGAGCCTGACTGAAACCTGAATAATGGAATAGATGAAGAAATACATATAACAAATCATGGATATATCTCCAACTACGGATAATTTTTTAATACTCCATTCACTTCCTTATTTTTGATTTTTTAATCTCTATATTATTTTTCTCTATCTTTTCTTACTTATTAAAAAAAAATGTATAGAAATATAAAGTCTTAAATGTTAATATTAATAATATTACGAATGTATGTAAGAAGTATTTTCTATTAATAAGTATTTACAACTAATAAAAAATATTAATCAAAAAAAGAACTTCAGCTTCGGCGGTGGCACAACACTGAAGCACCATCGTGGAGCGGGCGATGCCTTACCCAGGTCACCGTGCGGTAAGCTCCCGAGGTGCTGTGACCGCAGACACCAACATCGCGGGGCTGTCGTTGCGGAGTTTCTCGCCGAGATCGCCAGTGTCGGAGCTCCGACCAGCGCGGCCTGTGGAATTCGGGAACCGTGGTCTCCAGAGAGGAAGCGGCCATTCCAGACACTCCAAGCCGCTGAGAGTGTTCTCCCGATGCCGGGGCTGCATCATCCGACAAGCGGGCCGGTAACATCGGGCCGCCGTTGCGGCGACTGCGGAGGCCTCAACAGGCACGACAGGATGGAGAGGACTGGACTGTTATCTTCCCTCACAGTGGGAACCATTCTGGGGGGGTGTTTTTATGTTAAATTCTTTACTGTTGTGTTTTTTTTATTGGTGTGTTGCAGATGGCTCGGATAACATGGCTGCTGGAGGCGAGAGTGAACGCTGGCGCGATTGGCTGCCGCTGCTCTCTCTCTGAATTGTGTATTGTTGCTGTATATGTTGTTTTTGTTTCATGCTTGTGTTAATTGTAAGGTGTCCTTGAGAGTCCTGAAATGTATTATTATTATTATTAAACCTGGTTAGGCCAACATTTCTGTTTCCGTGCTGTATGACTTTGACTATCTCATTAGAATGTAGGAGGCTGAGGGGTGATCTTGTAGTTTATAAAATTATGAGGGACATAGGTTAAATAGACACTATCTTTCCTTGGGCACACAAAAGGCTGGAGAAACTCAACGGGTGCAGCAGCATCTAAGGAGCGAAGGAGATAGGCGACGTTTCGGGTCAAGACCCTTCTCGACCCGAAACGTCGCCTATCTCCTTCGCTCCTTAGATTCTGCTGCACCCGCTGAGTTTCTCCAGCCTTTTGTGTACCCTCGATTCTCCAGCATCTGCAGTTCCTTCTTTAACACTATCTTTCCTTGGGTGGGAGAGTCTAACACTAGAAGCCATAGTTTTATGCTGAGAGGAAAGAAATGTAAATGCAGTGAATGCCATGAATGTAGGATTGTTGGAAGCAGTGATACACTGAGGGATCCTGGAGTGTAAGCCACGGGTGAAAGTGACAGCATGAATAGATATGGTAGTAAAGGGAGCATATGGCGCACTTGCCTTTATCTATCAGGGTCTGAAGTAGGGTCTCGACCCGAAATGTCACCTATTCCTTTGCTCCATAGATGCTCCCTCAGCCACTGAGTTTCTCCAGCATTTTTGTCTACTTTTGATTTTTCCAGCATCTGCAGTTCTTTCTTTAGCATGAATAGATATGGTAGTAAAGAGGGCATATGGTACACTTGCCTTTATCCATCAGTGAATTAGTTACAAAAGTTGGGAAGTTGTGTTGCAACTGGAAAAACTTTGGCTTGGTCATTTCTGGAGTATTGCATGCAGTTCTGATCAACGCATCACAGGAATGATGTGGAGGCTTTGGAGACGGTGCCAAAGCAGTTCAGCAAGATGTTGTCTCGAAAGAAAGGAGAATTTGGAGAGACTTGGGTTGTTTTGTCTGGGACTGGAGTGTCGAAGCTGACAGAAGTATATAAAATTTAAGAGATGTAAGAATAGAAGCATAGATTTGAGGTTAGAGGGATAAGTTTAAAGGAGATTGAGGCAAGTTTCCATCAGCAAATACACAGTGGTACTTGCTGATGGAAGCAGATATGATAGCAATATTTAAGAGGCACTGAGACATATGAACATGTACAGAATAGAGGAATATAGACCACATGCAGACAGATGGTATGTTATGGTTAGCAAGTGGAGGGGTTGCGAGGATGCCAATCAAGTTGATCATGTTCAGCTTACGATTTGTTGACACTGTTCCAGCCGAATGGGAATATATTCCATCATGATCCCATTTGCGATTTTTTTTTAAATTTTATTTTTTAATTTTATTATTAGAAGTACAGAATAAAAAACATTTTGTTTGTGGTGGTCATACATTATTAATATTGTCAATATTATCAATTATTTAATAGATAGAAAATAATAAAGAGAGAGAGAGAGAGGGAGAACCCCCCCCCCCCCCCCAAAAAAAAAAAACAGGAGGTATAATAAAAGAGAATGGAATAATTAACTAATTATACATCATTGGAAATATGTCTGTGAGTTATAAAATGTAACTCTTCATCTAATCCTTAATTCGGGTTTCAGTCAGGTTCTCGTGCCGAACCAGTTTGCCCCTTCAAATAGTCAATAAATGGAGACCATGTTCTGATAAAAAGTTCTTGTTTATCAATTAAGACAAATCTTATTCTTTCTAAATGTAGGGTCTCCAACATTTCCATAATCCACATTTTGAATGTGGGGGTTATAGGACCTTTCCAAAATTTTAATATTAATTTTTTCCCGATTATTATACTGTAGTCGATAAAGTTTCTTTGGCTTGTAAATATTTGATTTTGTTCTAATATTCCTAATATTATTAATTTTGAGTCGGAGTCCAATTGGATGTTGACAAATTCCGAAATTATCTTAATTTCCGTCCAAAAATTATTCATTTTTATACAATTTCCAAATGTATGCGTTAGGTTAGCCTCTAAGTGCTGACATTTTTCGCAGATAGGAGATATACTAGAAAAAATTCTATTTAATTTCGTTTTTGAATAATGTAATCTGTGTAATACTTTAAATTGTATTAAGGAATGTCTAGCATTTAACGAACAGTGATGTATATGTTGTAAGCTTTCATCCCAAATACCTTGCATTATTGGTTGGCCTAGTTCATTTTCCCATGATTGCCTATATATTTCTGTCGTGGGTGTATCACTGTCTAATAGGATATTATAGATATAAGATATTAATTTTTCTGTGTTAGGGTGTTTGTTCAAACATTCATCAAGAATTTCTGTCTTTCTATTTCTATAGTCCTGTGTATTTGATTTAGCATAATCTCTAAGTGGTAGATATCTGAAATAGTCATTTGAGTGAAGTCCATAAATTTGTTGTAACTCCTGGAATGAGAGGAATGTGCCTTTCCTATAGAGATGACCCATCTTTTTAATTCCGTGATTTTTCCATTGTAGAAAACCTTTATCCATCATTGAGGGTTTAAATGTAGGGTTGTTTACAATGGGAAGGAGTAGTGATAGATTATCCAATTTTAAAGTATTTTTTAATTGTTTCCAAATGCGTATTCCACTGTATATTACTATAGGTTTTTTTGCTTAATTTAGTAGAAGCAAACAAAATCGAGACAATTTCAAAGGGTAGTCTTCCTTTTCCATTTTTAGCCAATCTGGTTGCTGGTCCAATTATTCCAACCAAAAATTCATATTTTTAATGTTAACTGCCCAGAAATAGAGCATAAAATTTGGTAGGGCTAAACCTCCATTTATTTTTGATTTACATAAATGCTTTTTATTTATTCTATGATTTTTATAATCCCAGATAAAATTAGTGACTGTAGTCAACCTTTTTAAAAAAAGTTTTTGGAAGATATATCGGGATTGATTGGAAAAAGGTATAGTAATTGCGGAAGAAAAATCATTTTTATTGCATTAATTCTACCAAACATTGAGATAGGTAGTGTTTTCCAATATTGAATATTCTTATGTAATTTGTTCAATAAAGGTGGAAAGTTTAGTTTAAGTAAATAAGTATGTCTTTGTTACATAAATTCCAAGATATTTAAAATTTTCATTAACTATTTTGAAGGGAAATTGTTGTAATATATGTGGATTGCTTTCCATTATTGGCATGATTTCACTTTTATTCCAGTTAATTCTGTATCCCGAAAACGAGCCAAATTGAGTTTTTAAATTTGATAGGTTTGGGATACTAAATCCATTTGTGATTTAAATGGTGGAAAGATCTTGGTGTGTTAAAGCTCAGGAGCCAAGATGTGAAAACTAGCTGAGCATTGGGGAATGGTTATCTAGATGGTGGCACAGCGATAGAGTTGCTGCCTCACAGCCCCAGAGACCTGGGTTCGATACTGACTACAGGTGCTGCCTGTATGGGGTTTGTGCGTTCCTGGCAAAATGTCTGTACAGTGAGACTTGTCTAATGGTGCAAGTAGGCCTGCAAAATGAGATATGATATTGTGGAAGCCTTGATATATCCAATGCAATGTCAGACTTTAGAGTCATGGAGTCACTCTTCAGGTCCCTATTAAATCTTTCCCCCCTCACCTTAAACCTCGTCCTCTGTTCCTGAGTCCCTTACTCTGGATAAAAGACTCTGTGTGCTTACCTGATCTCTCATGATTTTCTACATCTCTCTAAGATCACCCCCATTCTCCTGCGCTCCAAGAAATAAATCCCAAGACTGCACAACCTCTCCCGGTAGCTCAGGCCCTCGAGTCCTGACATCATCTTCGTAAATCTTCTCTGCATCCTTTCCAGCTTGACAACAAGCCTTCCTATAACATGGTGACCAAAACTGAACATAATAATGTGGCCTCACCAACGTATAACTGTAACATGTCCTTCCAACTTCTATACTCAATACTCTGACTGATGAAGGCCAATGTGCCAAAATACTTTTTGATCTCCCCACCTACCTGTGACACCACCTTCAAAGAATTATGTACATGCACTCCTTGATCCCTCTGCTCTAGAATACTCCCCAGAGCACTACCGATCACTGTGCAGGTCTGGCCCATGTTAGACTTCTCAATATGCAACACCTCACATTTCTTTTTATTAAATTCCATCAATGTTCCTCAGCCCACCTGCCCAACCAATCAAGATCCTGTTGCAATTTCTGATAACCATCATCACCATCTACAATAACACTCACTTCTCTCCAGCGATGCTGCCTGCCCGCATTTCACTCCAGCATTTTGAGTCTACCACTCACTTTACTGTAGGAAGGAACAGCAGATGCTGGTTTAAACCAAAGATAGACACAAGATGCTGGAGTAACTCAGTGGGATAGGCAGCATCTCTGGAGAGAAGCATTGGGTGACATTTCAGATCGAGAAGAGTCTTGAGCCTAAACGTCACCCATTCCTTCCCATAGCATTTGGTGTCATTTGCAAACTTGCATCATGCCATGTACGTTCTTATCCAAATAGTATCCAAATGTTGTGCCATTAGTTTGACGTTTCAATTTAAGATACTTGCGATGTTCATGTCATCCTTCACATCATTCCTTTGATCTTTTGGCTTCGTGATAATATTAGCAACAAATATGCAAATGGAAAACGCCAGGAATGTAGGCAGCATCAGTGGAGAGAAACAATGTTGACATTTAGATCAATAATTTACATCACAACTGCTCTTCTGAAAGAACATCAGGTTAAAATAACAATTTCTTTCACGGATGTTGATGTACTGAGTGATTCCACAATTTTCTGTTTATTTCACAATTTTAAACAGCTGCAGTGCTTTGCATATTGTGAGGGATATATTGAGCTGCAAGGTAGTGTATTGTGGAGGATAGTTTTGCTGCTCAAAAGCAGCTTGAGCATGCTTAGTTTTGACTTTGATTTTTTTATGGAGCCATTGGCTCTGCCACCGCCCTTTAGCTCACCACCACCATAACCTTGCTGATTCTGTCATGTTCTCTCCTAATAAAGGTGAGAGAACGAACTAAAGACCAAAATATGTTGGGGAATTTTCAACTGTTGAAAGACGTTCTTCCCATTAGATTTCTAATACGTGATCATATTTTTCAGGAAAGGAAATTACGTTACTGATGCAGACGTTAAACACTTTGAGTACCCCGGAGGAGAAGCTTGCTGCACTCTGCAAAAAATATGCAGATATGGTGAGCAGAATTGTGTAAAATGTATAATCGTTATTCAGGCTTCCAACTACAATCAGCACACAAGCTAATTACTGTGTTGATATTACAATGTGTTAATCAATCATGCACACTATCTGGAAAATAGTCAACCTGAGGTTTGTTTTTAAAAGGTTGGACAGCATAGATCTTGTGCCACATCTCACATCAACCAGTTTTTCTTTGGCATGGCAAATCCCTGCCAGACTGCTGGATGAACGCTGGGTCATGTTACACCTGGGGAGGAATGGACAGGTGCTGTTTCAGATAGAAACATAGAAAAATAGGTGCAGGAGTAGGCCATTCATGGCTGATCATCCAAAATCAGTACCCCATTCCTGCTTTCCCCCCATATCCCTTGATTCCTTTAGCCCGAAGAGCTAAATCTAACTGTCTTGAAAACATCCAGTGAATTGGCCTCCACTGCTGGCAGAGAATTTCACAGATTCACAACTCTCTGGGTGAAAACGTTTTTTCTCATCTCAGTCCTAAATGGCCTACCCCTTATTCTTAATTCACACGATCAGAGCCCTTCTTCAGACTTTGATCAAAGTCCCTCACCTACATCTCACTTGCCACGCTTGGTCCTGTGCACGCATTTCTGGTCCAGCTTTTCCCCTGCTACTCCAATCAGTTTGAAGGATCCCAACCTGAAACATTGCCTGTCCATTCCTGCTGAATTCCTCAAGCACTTTGTTTTCTCCTCAAATTTCCAGCATCTACAATTCCTTGCAACTTCATGATTCTGAACTAAATTGCCAAGTTGAATAGAACCATAGAGTCCTACAGCTCAGCCATGCACTTTGATCGTAGGAATAAAGGTGTAGATTGTTTTCTAAATGGGGACATATTCCGAAATTGGAGGTGCAAAGGGACTTGGAAGTGCTGATGCAGGATTCACTAAGGGACTTGGAAGTGCTAGTGCAGGATTCACTCAGGCTAATTTACAAGTTGAACTGTGGTAGTAAGATGGGAAAATGCAATGTTAGCATTTATTTTGAGAGGACTAGAATATAAAAACAGGAATATAATGCTGAAGCTTTAAGGTACTGGTCAGACTGCATTTGGAATGTTGTGAGAACTTTTGGGGCCACATATCTGAGGAAGGATGTGCTGACGTTAGAGAGGGTTCAGGGGTGGATTATGAGAACGTTGTTTAGAAGGATGAGGGGGAACTTCATTAAAAGTTTCTGAGTAGTGAAAGGCCTAGATAGAGTGGATGTGGAGAGCAGGTTTCCACTAGTGGGAGAGTCTAAGGTGAGTGGGCACAGTCACAGAATAGAATGACGTACCTTTAGAAAGGAGATGAGGAATTTCTTTAGTCAAGAGGGTGGTGAATCTGGAATTTATTGCTGTAGAGACTATCAGTGGATATTTTTGAAGTGATTGACAGATTCTTAATTAGTAAGGGAGAAGGCAATGGCCTAATTGTGCTCCTATCTTATGAACCTATGAATATCATCACCGCAATGTTGTATGATTCTTCCCTCCCAGCCCTTTCTTTGAGTTGCTTTTATTATTCTTGTATTAGATGATTTTTACTGGTAAAATGTTCAGTGGTCACAACTTATAGTATACTGGTTATAGTAGAATTAGGCCATTCGGCCCATTGAGTCTACTCTGCCATTCTATCATGGCTGATCTCTGCCTCCTAATCCCATTTTCCTGCCTTCACCCCATAACCCTTGACACCCATTCTAATCAAGAATTTGTCTATCTCTGCCTTAGAAATATCCACTGACTTGGCCTCCACAGCCCTCTGCGGCAATGAGTTCCGCAGATTAACTACCCTCTAAAGAGGTTCATCCTCACCTTTCTTAAAGAGCGCCCTTTAATCCTGAGGCTGTGGCCTCTGTCCTAGACTCTTTCACCAGTGGAATCATCCTTTCCACATCCACCCTGTCTATGCGTTTCATTATTTTGTAAGTTTCAATAAGGTCCCCACTCAACCTTCTAGACTCGCAAAGAGCAGAGGCCCAGTGCTGTTAAGCGCTCATCATATGTTAACCCACACATTCCTGGAATCATTCTTGTAAACCTCCTCCGGACCCTCTCCAGGGCCTGCACATCCCTCCTCAGATATGGTCCTGAATTTTATTTTCATAACATGCTGAAATTGCACGTTCAGAAAAATATTTTATTTTTCACTTGAAATTATGCAATGTAAGCTTGGTACCAACTGTAAGCAGTCTTTCTGCAGCTTGAAGAACATAGAAATACACAAAAGCAAATGAGATTACTGCAAAAGAAACAAACCCAGGTCATCCAAGAGAAGGATCACTTGCGGAATGAGCACAGCAAAGCTATTCTGGCAAGGAGCAAACTGGAGAGCTTGTGTCGTGAGTTGCAACGTCACAATCGAACTCTGAAGGTAAGCTAATCTGGTAGTTCCAGACAGGTCGGCAGATCACATCACCTAGCGCTGTGACACTTGCAGTTTAAGTTATTTTACATCTGTATCTGATCATAAATTCTCTCGCCTGGAAGAGTGGGAACTATGTACCACAGTTGGTTTGGCTGCATGCTAAAGGACAAAAGACCATCGGATCTATAAACCTTGGGTGCATTAGAGCATCTTCAGTCTATTCCAATCCCTGTGTAGTATGTACAGAGTTTTAAGAGAGAAGTGTTCCAAAGGCCTGTTTCCATGCTGAACAACTCTGAATCGAATTACAGTGGCTTGCAAAAGTTTTCATACCCCTTGAACTTTTTCCCATTTTGTCACGTTACAACACAAACGTAAATGTATTTTATTGGGATTTTATGTGATAGACCAACACAAAGTGGCGCATAATTGTGAAGTGGAAGGACAATGATACATGGTTTTAATATTTTTCTTACAATTAAAATAACTGAAAAGTGTGGCGTGCAAAAGTATTCAGCCCCCTTTACTCTGATACCCCTAAATAAAATCCAGTACAACGAATTGCCTTCAGAAGTCACCTAATTAGTGAATAGAGTCCAATTGTGTGTAATCTAATCTCAGTATAAATACAGCTGTTCTGTGACGGCCTCAGAGGTTTGTTAGAGAACATTAGTGAACAAACAGCATCATGAAGCCCAAGGAACGCATCAGACAGGTCAGGGATAAAGTTGTGGAGAAGTTTAAAGCAGGGTTAAGTTATAAAAAAATATCCCAAGCTTTGAACATCTCACGGACTGTTCAATCCATCATCCGAAAATGGAAAGAGTATGGCACAGCTGCAAACCTACCAAGACATGGCCGTCCACCTAAACTGACAGGCCGGGCAAGGAGAGCATTGATCAGAGAAGCAGCCAAGAGGCCCATGATAACTATGGAGGAGCTGCAGAGATCCACAGCTCAGGTGGGAGAATATGTCCACAGGACAACTATTAGTCATGCACTCCACAAATCGGGCTTTTATGGAAGAGTGGCAAGAAGAAAGTCATTGTTGAAACAAAAGAAGAAACATAAGAAGTCCCGTTTGCAGGTTGCCACAAGCCATGTGGGGGACACAGGAATCATGTGGAGGAAGGTGCTCGGGTCCCATGAGACCAAAATGAAAGTTTTTGGCCTAAATGCAAAACGCTATGTGTGGCGGAAAACTAACACTGCACATCACCCTGAATACACCATCCCCACTGTAAAACATGGTGGTGGCAGCATCATGCTGTGGGGATGCTTTTCTTCAGCAGGGACAGGGAAGCAGGTCAGAGTTGATGGGAAGATGGATGGGGCCAAATACATGGCAATCTTGGAAGAAAACCTGTTAGAGTCTGCAAAAGACTTGAGACTGGGGCGGAGGTTCACCTTCCAGCAGGATAACGACCCTAAACATACAGCCAGAGCTTCAATGGAATGGTTTAGATCAAAGCATATTCATGTGTTAGAATGGCCCAGTCAAAGTCCAGACCTAAATCCAATTGAGAATCTCTGGCAAGACTTGAAAATTGCTGTTCACAGACGCTCTCCATCCAATCTGACTGAGCTTGAGCTATTTTGCAAAGAAGAATGGGCAAAAATTTCAGTCTCTAGATGTGCAAAGCTGGTAGAGACATACCCCAAAAGACTCGCAGCAGTAATTGCAGCGAAAGGTGGTTCTACAAAGTATTGACTCAGGGGGGCTGAATACTTTTGCACGCCACACCTTTCAGTTTTTTATTTGTAATAAAATTTGGAAACCATGTATAATTATCCTTCCACTTCACAATTATGCACCACTTTGTGTTGGTCTATCGCATAAAATCCCAATAAAATACATTTACATTTGTGGTTGTAACGTGACAAAATGTGGAAAAGTTCAAGGGGTGTGAAAACTTTTGCGAGCCACTGTACATTATCTGCTTGATCCCCAACTATTCCCATTTAATTCAAGTATCTATCTGTGTTTGCCTTAACCATGTTTGAGGAAACAGCATCCACACTGCTTTTATAGTACAGGCCTCAACATTTCATCATAATTTCCAGGAATCTATCTAGTGAACATTAATTGCTCTATCTTTAAGGTAGTTTTATCCTTCATTAAATTGGAAGACTTGATGAATGGACAGTGCTCCAGATTTAATCTCGGCAAAACCCTGCACATTGAATTAAGCCTTCCTTACTCTTGCAGTAATGTTGTTAATTACTTGAGCACTCATTTTCCTGCTCTTGTACAAAGGAACTAAATATCTTTGACTAACCTATAATGATGATTTGCCATTGAAATCTGTTAGCGACTTGTACCTTCTGTACCTCATCTTCATGATGTTCCTTACTGACAGCGCAAATGAGGCTGAGTGCTCTCTGTTTGGAAATGTGAAATACGCAGCAAGTAAATTCAGGATGCCTAAAGCTTGTCACTTTACCAAGTTTTGGAGGAGTGTTGTCATTTCATCTGTTTCCCACAGGAAGAAGGTGTTCAACGTGGAAGAGATGAGGAGGAAAAGCGTAAAGAGATCACTTCTCACTTCCAGGTAACTCTAAACGATATTCAGGCACAGATGGAACAACACAATGAAAGAAACTCCAAACTGCGCCAGGAAAACATGGAGCTGGCTGAGAAATTAAAGAAACTTATCGAACAGTATGAGCTGCGAGAGGAGGTAAATGAACAGCTCAACTATAATGTTTATCGGAATATTTCCTGTATAAGAGTGAAATAACCAATTTAAGCCTATAGCTATTATTGTACATATCATAGAGTGATACAGCGTGGAAACAGGCCCATTGGCCCAACTTGCCCACACCGTCCAAATGTCCCAGCTACACTAGTCCCACCTGCATGTGGTGGCCCATATCCCTCCAAACCTGTCCTATCCATGTACCTGTCTAACTGTTTCTTAAACATTGGGGTAGTCGCTGCCTCAACTACCTCCTCTGGCAGCTTGTTCCATACACCCACCTCCCTTTGTGTAGAAAAAGTTACCCCTCAGGTTCTTGTCAAATCTTTCGCCCCTCATCATAAACTATGTACTCTGGTTCTCAATTCCCCGAATCTGTGCGTCTACCACAGTAATGGGAACTGCAGAGGCAATTATTACCCACTTCAAGACAAATTCTTTAGGCTCCCATTTCTTTGATCACACAAAGGGTGGTGGGTGTATGGTACAAGCTGCCGGAGGAGGTAGTTGAGGCAGGTATTATCGCAACATTTAAGAAGCATTTAGACAAGCACAGATAGGACAAGTTTAGAGTGATATTGGCCACACGCAGGCAGGTGGAACTAGTGTAGATGGGACGTGTTGTTTGATGTGGACAAGTTGGGCTGAAGGGCCTGTTTCCACGCTGTATGACTTAGAGTTACATGCAACACTACACCCAGCACGGATCGAATTGGGATTTCTTGGTAGAGAGTATTTGAAATGAACAGCTGTATTTCTGTAGTATTTGCTTGTTTCTGCAACTGTATTTATGAAGTTAAATGATAAAACTATATTCTATGCAATAGTGTCAGAAAATAGACTTTTGGGGTTAGATATCAGAGGGCCCTAAGTATTTTAGAACATTAATCTGTTGTTTCTGAAATCTCCCTTTCATGTTTACTTTTGAAGTATTTTGGGGTCTGTATCAAATTAAATTACCTGATATCACAGAAAATCTGATCAGATTCCTTTGCATTACAATTTATAGGAATAGAATTAATGACAGTATGTAGCCTTCATGCATGACTGTTTCGGGAGAGGTGGTTCTGATGCCTTTGCGATAGGTCTGCAGTATTTAATTGCAAATATTAACCAGTTTACCAAAGATAAACACAAAATCCTGGAGTAACTCAGCGGGTCAGGCAGTATTGGGAGAAAATGGATAGGTGATGTATTGCGCCGGGCTGTACAAAACAGCATCTCCAACTCCTTTTTATTACAACCTGTTTACAGGTTGGGGTACTGATTATAAGTATGTTTGGACTATTTAGACACAATATATAAAGGTGTATCAGAAACATAGAAAAATGGGTACAGGAGTTGGCCATTCGGTGCTTCGACCCAGCACCGCCATTCAAGATGATCATGGCTGATCATCTAAAATCAGTCTTCGGTTCCTGTGTTTTCCCCATATCCCCTGGTTCCTTTAGCCCTAAGAGCTAAATCTAACTCTCTCTTGAAAACATCCTGTGAATTGGCCTCCACTGTCTTCTTGCGCAGTGAATTCCACAGATTCACAACTCTCTGAGTGAATTTCTTTCCCCTTATCTCAGTCCTTAATGGCCTACCCCTTATTCTTAAACTGTGACTCCTGGTTCTGGGCTCCCACAACATCGGGACCATATTTCCTGCATCTAGTCTGTCCAATCCTTTAAGAATTTCATATGTTTCCATAAGATCCCTTCATCCTAAATGAATACAAGCCCAGTCGACCCATTCTTTAATTATACGTCAGACCCGCCATCCCTGGAATTAACCTGGTGAACCTATGCAGCACTCCCTTAATAGAAATAATGCCCTTCCTCAAATTAGGAGACCACAATTGCACACAATACTCCAGGTGCGGTCTCACCAGGGCCCTGTACAACTGCAGTAGGACCTCCTTGCTTCTAAACTCAAATCTTCTAGCAATGAAGGCCAACATGCCATTAGCTTTCTTCACTGCCTGCTATACCTGCATGCTTAGTTTCAGTGACTGATGTACAAGCACACCCAGGTCTAGTTGCACCTCCCCTTTTCCTAATCTGACACCATTGAACTGATAATCTGCCTTCCTGTTCTTGCCACCAAAATTAATAACATCACAGTTATCCACATTGTACTGCATCTGCCCACTCACCCAACCTATCCAAGTAACCCTACAGCCTCATAGCATCCTCATCGCAGCTCACACTGCCACCCAGCTTTGTGTCATCCACAAACTTGGAGATGTCACATTTAATTCCATCTTCTAAATCATTAATATGGATTTACGAAGGGGAAATCATGCTGGACTACTCTTCTGGATTTTTTTTCTGTAATTAGGAAAATGGACAAGGGAGAGTCAGTGGATGTAGTGTACCTGGACTTTCAGAAAGCATTTGATAAGGTCCCACATAGGAGATTAGTGGGCAAAATTAGGGCACATGGTATTGGGGGTAGAGTGCTGACATGGATAGAAAATTGGTTGGCAGACAGGAAACAAAGAGTAGGGATTAATGGGTCCCTTTCAGAATGGCAGGCAGTACCGCAAGGCTCCGTGCTGGAACCGCACCTATTTACAATATACATCAATTATTTGGATGAAGGGATTCAAAGTAACATTAGCAAATTTGCAGATGACACAAAGCTGGGTGGCATTGTGAACTGTGAGGAGGATGCTATGAGAATGCAGCGTGACTTGGACAGGTTGGGGGAGTGGGCAGATGCATGGCATCTTTCACCTGCCGCTCGCTCATGTCAGCAGCTTCCTGCAAATCCTTAAATTCCCACAGCGGCAGGAGAGAGAGTGCAAGGAGCGTCGCAAGTGGGTTAATGGTATGATCCAGAGCCCCTCCTTCACAACGCTCCTACCCTCCCCGCAACTTTACCCCGGGCCAGACTCCCCAAACGCTGTGAAAGGAACTCTCCCCACACCCCAGGAAATACGGTATTTAAAAACATCACCAAGAAATGAACTTACCACATCATTGGTACACGAGCTCCATTCTTCTCTCTGTTTCCTAAGATACACTTAAAATAATGCCAATCCATATTTGAAAACCCCGCCAAGAAACTAGCGCTGCGCATGCGCAGTGCTGCAAAGGCAGATTTTCTGCTGCCTTCAGCCCCGCTTGAAGTTGACGGCTTCCAGCAGCGCTGACGGCACGTGGGCTGCACAGACCTTCATGGGTTACAAGCGCTGCGGATGAAAGGCACGGAAAATTATGCCTACCTAAGAGATCGTTCTTTTAGATAGGCATAATTCTCCCATGCCTTTACTATTTATATTTAGTAATTACCATGTTGTAATTTTAGTCAGGGTAGGCAGTGCCTACCTTGCCTACACTGACGGCATGTGCCTGTCCTGCACCTATTGTCTATTGT